>VDFB02051258.1:0-10322 GCA_007258455.2 Sequoia sempervirens
CCTCCATCGAAGCAAAAGGTTCATCCACCGTTGCACCACGCGATTCCTTCTAAACATATATAGATGGCCGTTGGTTTTGTCACATTATGATAAGCCGAACCTTAACAAAATGGCAAATTAAGCCATAACTAACAAGATTTATGCTAACCACCTCAAACAAGAAGATGTCAGAGGATAAAACAGACCTGATACGAGCTGATCAGGGAGATTATGCAATTAATTGGGTGGTTAGGCCTAATTAGGCAAATTTCTTGTATAAAAGGAGGGGGGTAGGCTTTGATTTCCAAGTCCAGGTGGTGAGATAGCGAGAGAATGCTCGAGAGATTTGAAGACGTTTCTGCACATCAGAGTAATGTCATGCTGCTGTGCTTGAAGGAGATAGTCTTGAAGCCATTGTAACTGATTTTGGAGCTAATCGGATCGGTCCTCCATTGGAGAGGGACCCGGAGACGTAGTCCTTAGGGGCGAACTCCGTTATCAATTGGTTTCGTCTCTCTATTCTTCTCTCTTTTCTTTCTCAGTTTATCTTGGCATTTATTTAATTATGTTATGTTCATTATTTCATTTGAGCATTTAATTTGTAATCATTTAAGTTAAGCGTTGTAATAATTGATCTTTTAACGTTAAGCATTTTGTAAGCAACTAGTCCTAGATCTATGCCGATCATGAAGATATCTAGTACATAGAAGAAAATTCCCCTCAGAAAGTGACAAATTCATGTGTCTACAGATGAAGGGGTACATTTAATTTATTTATTTTTTTGAATTTTGTACCTTAGAAAAATATTTATTAGTTGAATTTATTCTTATTCTTTCTCCTTGGGCGTAGTTGGAAATTTTCATCACTTGGAAAATATTTTTCAAGTCTTCTTCACTAGTTGGGTGCATTTGGACCTTTCTCCCATTATTTGCAAACACCTAGAAAATATTTTCAAACATCTTGCTTAGGAAGGCACATTTGCTAGGTAGCACTTTCATTTTTTTATACTTAGAAAAATTTTCACCACCATGACCAACATGGATGCATTTAGGGGATCTAGGAGGAATTTATACTTAGAAATTTTCATCCTTCTTCTAGTTTCAAAACGCTTAGAAATATTTCAACTTGTCTTCTTCCTAGTGCATTTGGGTGCATATGACATGCTGAGGGGAAATTTCCCACACCTTGGATAAATTTATGTTTGTATCTCCAACTTGGGCATACTTTCCTTGCCTTCCTTATGCTTACCTCATAAAATTTGTCTCCTTCTTTGTTAGTTTTGGCACATATTGAGGGTCAAGAAGGAACTTTTCAAAGATTTTGTCTCTTTCTTAGTCATTTTGGGTGCATATGAGGTGGTGAGGAGGAATTCCAACATCTTTTTTCTTTTCCCAATCAAATTGGGCACATTTCATTAGTGGAGGAACTTTCAACCTAAGACATTTTTTCAAGCTCCAACATGAGCATGGGCACATTTGAGGGACTGGGCAGGAATTTCTAATGCCTTAGAAACAATTTCTCAACTTTATCTTAACAAGGGCACATTTGAGGGTGTGAGAAGGATTTTCATCACCTAGCAAGTTTTTCTCCAAGTCCAACATGAGCAAGGGCACACCTCAAGGGGTCTACAAGAAATTTTTGCCACTTGAAAACTTTTCTCCACCTCTCTTCTCCCTTGGGTGCATATGAGGGGGGGAGGAGGAATTTACCCTTAGAATTTTTTTTATGCTTTCATCACCTTTAGCGAGTTTGGGTGCATATCAAGGGTGGAGAGGAACTTCCATGCCTTGGGAATTTTCTCAGCTCATCCTCAACAAGGGCACATTTCAAGGGGGTAGCAAGAACTTCTCCAAGACTTAGCCACTTTTCAGCTTGCTTTCCCTTGTTTACTATATTTAGCAAGTATCCTGGTTTTCATACTTTTGTAACTTGGATTGATTTGGAATTTGTGCCATAGGATCTTGTGTTGACCTGCTATTTATAGCCTATTTCTGGAGGTGATTTACTATTTATAGTAACTACTTGGTTTCAGGACTTCTGCAACTCCATTTAACTTGAAATTTGACTTACATGATCCTCATGGGTTGATTGGCCTGTTCACACTGGTGTCTCACATTGACTTGCTATTTATAGCCTGTTTGAGAAGTGACTTACTATAAATAATAAGTGCTCAGATTGCCTTCAAATTTTACCAGTGGATAGCTCGAAAGATACTGGTCACGATGGGATACATCAGTTTTCAGATATTTTGGCGTTTGACCCCTCATTTTAGGCCCCGAAGTTGGAAACCATAATATGACTTGCATGTTGCTCAAAAGATCTCCGTTTGACCCTATTTTTGTTGCATGTCACCTTGTTCGTGACGTTGAAGTGTTGGTCAGCTGTTGAAGTGGTCTTGCTAAAAATAGTAAGTGTCTGAAAAAGTGACCAACCAACTACCAGATGTGTTTGTATGTCACATAGCCCGAGAGATCTCACAAAACCTAGAAAAACCTAGCAAATTGGACTACATGCGGGCACTAGTTAAAAATAGTAAGTTCCTGAAAAGTGATCAATTCTTCCTGCATGTTACCTTGCTATGTAGCTCTTGAAAAACCCATGATGAAAATGTTGACATGCACTAAAAAATCCTGCATGCAAACCCTAAAATTTTCTCTCGAAGATGAATCTACAAAAAGATCTTGATCCTAGTTTGCATGTCACATCACTGCAAAGCTCCTGAAAAACCCACAAAGAATGTTCAAACATGCATCGAAGACTCCAACATGCAAACCTTAAAAATAGCCTCTGAAGTCAAGATTTCTGAAAATTATCATCTCATCTTGCATGTTATATCATTGCAAAGGTCTTGAAAAAACCAAAAATATTCTCCATACATGCATCGAAAAACCCTACATGCAAACCCTAAAAATGGCCTCTAAAGCCTAAATTATCGAAAATCAATATCTCGGCTTGCATGCTATATCATCGCGAAGGTCTTGAAAAACCCAGAAAGATTCTCCAAATATGCATTTGAAAAGCACACATGCAAACCCAGAAATTAGCTTCTTGAATGTCATAACTCTCTTTCTTTGTATTATCACATTTGCATAAGGAAACATTTATAGCCATCTCAGCGTTTCTAAAAATTAGTCATATATGTCTTTCTTAAATAAATTGTTTAGTATTACAAACACTATAATATATTAATAATGGATTATTTATTAAATCAAATATTCTTTACAATGGACTATTTGTTAATTAAATATTCTTTTGAAATTGTTATTTAATGAACTCTCTTTATTCAAATGTATTTATGGAATGGGAAATCATGTTGGAAATTAAATGAAATAAAAGGGAGATCGATGCCATAATTTTCCAAACCCGTGACAACATTGATTAGTGAATTATTGATTAATGGTAACATTTGAATAGGTTGGGTGTTGCTTCACAATAATCACAATTCTTTGTGTTAGGTATTTATAATAATCTAACTCATTTGCTTTAGTCGTGACTTCTTAAAGGAATATGTCCATTGATGGTAAGTCTCATCCATTCTTTGTAGTTAAGGGACGTGATGCTTGATACTCACCATATTTATGTGTCTCCGCGTGTGCAAGGAAGGAATCAAAAGTTGGAGAATATTAATAGCACATCTTCCATACCTCATACTCGTGTAAGAGGTAAAGAAATCAAGCTTTGAGATTTAAGAGATATACTCATATATACTTATCTGAAATCAGGTATGCAACTACTGTACATAAACACAACTTATTTCTTGTTATTAATGTTATAATTTTTTAGGGATTTAGCAGTAGCTTCCCAGCTTTTAGCATGGCATTAGTAGGAAGATTAATTACCAAATTATGCTCTTTCTCTGCAACTCATAAGAGAGGAGGATTGGATGCCCATGAAGGAGAGCAGATACTAGGATCTCTTCGAGGTAAGCCACCCTCTTGGATGACTACGGGTCTACCCAGGAGGGCCAAGGGAGTCAATACAACATGTGTCTATTGACTACCTTTAGGATGAGAAGAGAGACACTAAGGGAATCCTTGTGCATGTTCCACTCCTGCCCTTTATGAATTGAACAAGAGAAGTGGATAGTTTGGGGGTATTTTTCATTTCATTAATTTAATCAAGAAAACTATAGATGTGTAAAATTACATGTATTCTTTAATCAATGATGAGTTAGAAACTATCTTTAAATTTTCTTCATTGTATTAAGCTAATGACTAAATTGATTGGCATTCTTATTTAATTGCACATAATGGTATTTTTAGGTTTTTTCTTAAACTTCATTCAAAAAGGGAATATTACATCAAAGGAAACATTGCTAAAAATAGCAAGGTGTCAGATTTGACTCAAAATTTGATGGAAGATAGCTCGGGGTGTTAAAAATGCAATGTAAATTTAGTGGGAACATACTGGAAGCATCTTGATTGCAGTGTCAAACTATGATCTCAATTTTCTTACTCAATTTGACTTCAAACAGGCACGAAGAAAGAAAAACCTAACTTCTTAGACTTATCCAACAACTCAATTTACGCTCAAAGACAGGCACATCCTTGAAAAGACAAGCAACAAAGAGAGAGACAGTGGGTAAAACCAACCAAAATCAAGCCAAAAGATCTGAATGAAGAAAAAATTAGGGGGTCCCCATTTTGAATGGGGTGATGTGTGAAAAGGTCACAACAACTCCTAGGAGCATTAACACTCTACCTATCTAGCTCCCTAGGCAATGATTGATTGACTTTCTCTAACTTATGCTCTTTATCCAATCTAACCCTCTGACCCTCAAACAATGAAACCTCACACACACTAGAAGAATGAGTCAGTAATTGCGTGGGTGATGCTTCTTCTGTTCTTTGAGGTGCTAGCTGAACTAGTACTTCCTCTTGTGGCTCTACAACTTGAGCAAACTGCTTTCTTTTCCTTGCAATAGGCAGCCTTTGATCTACCATAAGAATGTATGTGAGAGCAATTGATTTTCTCTTGAGCCTATTAACACGTCTTTGAACCCAACTCCTCAAGAATGTCAAGACTGGAATGGATAGTGTGTCCAAGTCTATAATTTCCAATTATAACCAATCAGGTGGTGGGATTGGTGTGTCTTTTACTAACTCATAATTTGGGTGAATAACATTTCCATCCTAATCCACTTGTTTTGGGACTGGAATAACTTCACATTCCTTGATCAGCTTTAGAGGTATCCTACTTAACATCCTCTTCCTAATTTTAGCTTTGCCCTCTGCATTATCCCAAAAATCCTCAACATGAGCCTTATGCCTATGTTCCACACCTTGCACTATTCCAATATTTTTGTAGGGATAAAAATCTTGTTTGTTGTTGTGAAGAGTGAGGTGGTAGAATTGCAACTCATCCTCAGCTTCTCTGGCCATCTATATAGATGGACACTCTTCAATTGAATTTCCCACAATGATTGGGTAGTTCAACCCTCCTTCTTCTTCTTTTCAATTTTATCGTGGGCGAGGAGTTGCCTAGATACTTCAAGCATCACCATCCTGTCAGTGGGGTACCTTGGAAATCTGTAGGCATATGAGTGGAACCCGTGCAGCCTAATGTAGGTGAACTTTGGGAATTGGATGAACCAATATCCATACTCTTCAATCAACTTTCGGGCATCATGTGATATTCTCTAGTGTGTTCTCCACTAAAGAGTCCTTGTTATGTGCATAGTAAAAGCATCGTTCACCCTCTTGAAGTTGGAGGTACTGTTCAAGTGTAACTACATGCAGGCTTCATGGATCTTGTACTGATCATGACCGCTTCCAATTGGATCTTTGTAAGTGATTCCTCTATGCTTTTTCATTCGAGCTAACATGTAGATGACGTACACGCTCATGTAAAAATTCTTCATACTCCTCAAGCTCCTAAACTATTCATCTATGTTGTCACTGATCATTCTTGCCCAGTTGACATATTCTCTTCCCTCCATCACTACGCATATATAGAAGAACATCCATGGCTCAAAAATATATACTTGAGGGCTCCTTTTCACTCGGCTAAGCATCATAATGAGATTGCAGTATTCTTGCTTCAACTCCTCTGAGATAATTTTTTTGGGAAACTTGGCACCAGGAGGTCTAGGCTTCCACATCCAAGTTGTATTAATTCTCCTAGCACATCTCTCAAAAGTGGAGGCGTACATTTTGTCAACTCTTTCTTTTGTCTTGTACAACATCTTCTCAAATGTAGGAATCTTGAACGCCTCTCCAATAGCTTCTAGTGTGAGGTTGGCAAACAACTTTCCATCAGGAGAAACTATTGTTCTATGATCTAGCCTATAGCAATTAGCACATTCTGCAATCAGCTCTGGACACTGGACTGCTGGTGGAAAACTAGTAGTTGCATATAATCCACTTTTCATAATATTATGTGTTGTAACTGATGGTTGATGGCCACCTTGCCCATACATTCTTCCTCTGAGTGCTCCGAGGTTGAATGAACCAAGATTGTTGTCAATCAACCCTCCCAACTTCAAAACAAACTTCGATTCAAGAAGAAATGATTTCTTGAGCTTCTTGATAATCACCTACCTAGACACATTTTCTTTGCTAGCTTTTGCTTGTGGTGATTTTCCTATAGCCTTGCTTGCTCTGACAGCATCTACCCTCCCTCTTTCAGCCATGTGCAAAACAAAACATCATCATTAAAATTCTAATTTTAGAAAATAAAGATTACTGTGAGATGGCTGAAGAATGGAGTTAACTAAAAAAATTCCTCCAGCATTAAACTCCTAACTCCAAACCTTAAGACTTCTGACTTCAACGTTCAATACTTTCAACTTCAAGGCTTGAAGCTTTCAGCAATCACTCCAACACTTAGAAAAATCCTACTCAACTCACTCACTTCAGAAATTTCTTCCTCTCAGCACTCTTTTTCTCACAACTTCAAATCTGTATTTGGTGAAGAAAAATGAATAACTTCGAAGTTTATATAATTGTGAGAGGGCGTCCATTTTAGTAGTTGCAATAAAATTTCTTTTCCACTAAGTAATTTTCCAATTTTGGAGAGAAGGATGGTGAGTTGTCACAAAAATGTGCCCAGTCGTCATAGAATTTTCTATTGCTAGAGATTCTTTCTTCTTTTCAAAATTTGAATTTTTCCCGTTTGACTGCATGTAATGTTCAGTGGACTCAAACACTCTTGGGAAATTTTATAATATTATCTCTAACATTTAAAATTTTCCTCCTTGACAAAGGTGTTTTTATTTTTCCTTAGAATAATTTCATTTCCTCTAGAAAATTTCAATCAATTAGGTGCTTGCTAAAATCTTCATTGTAAATTCTCATGTAAGGAGTGAAAAGCTTCGAAATCATCCCCTTAGAAGAAAAATCCAATACCCACAAAAAAAATTCCCCTTTAGAAAATATATTATTTATGTATGCACTTATGAAGGGGTACATTTAATTTTTCCACCCTTTGAAAAATATTTATCTCTAAGGTTTACCCATCTTGTCCAACCTTAGGTGCATTTGCTAAGTGGTGTTTTTGTTTTCAATGCCTTAACTCAACCTCTCCCATCTAGGGTGCATTTCACCCCCTAGACTTTCATTTTCAACACTTAGAATATTTCTCAAACACTTCCTCCTCAAGGGCGCATTTGGGGGTCTTTACTTACATTTTAATGCCTTAGCCAATTTCCATACAATCACTTTTAGCTTGGCCGCATATAGGGGTCTCCACTCTCATTTTCCAATACTTAGACATTTTTCATTCTCTTCACTCCACCTTGGGGCGCATTTAGCAAGGGCTACTTCAATTTTCAATCACTTAGACAAATTTCCAGCTTCCATCCTGATGAAGGCTTATTTCAACCCTCGTACTTTCATTTTATTAAGACCTATCATACTTCTTGCACATCTTCCCAAGCTAGGGCTTATTTGGGGTGGGCTACTTCCACTTTTCATACTTAGAAAATTTCCACCTTCACCTTCTTCACCTTGGGCGCATTTCCACCCCTCTACTTTCAATTTGTTTGCCTTAGAAAAATTTCCATGCTTTCTCATGCCTTCTCTACCTTTGGGGTGCATTTAGGGTACTAAGGTTTCATTTTTGTGACAGTTAGAAAGTTTCCAAGGTCTCCTTACAACTTAGGCACATATGACCCCCTAAGCCTCAAGTTTTGAACACTTAGCAAATTTTCCTCACCTCCTCACCCAGCTTAGGCACATTTGATACCTTGAGATTTCATTTCTTAGACTTAGAAGATTTTTCTCATGACCTCTCCATTTTGGGCACATTTACCTAGGTGAGCTTTCATTTCCTTAGAAAAATTTTCATCAACCTCAAGTTACTAGGGTGCATCCAAGGGGTCAAACTTCTAGTTGAGGGCACATTTTCCTAGGGCTACTTCCATTTCATGACTTAGAAGATCCTCATAGGCGCATGTGAGGGTATGAGCTTCAAATTTCAAATACTTAGAAGAATTTCTAGCTATGCCACCTTGAAGGGTGCATTTAGGGGAGTGAGGTTTCACTTCTCATGCCTTAAACAAATTTCAAGCCTTCTCCTACTTTTTAAGGCACATTTGGCAAGGGAAACTTCGATTTCAATCACTCAGAAAAATTCAACTCATTAACTCTCAAGCTAGGGCGCATTTGACCCCCTGAACCTCCATTTTTCCAGACTTAGCAAATTTTTATCCATTTTCTTCATCTCAAGGAAGACTTGATGGTGTGAGCTTCTAATTGAGTGTGTTGAGCTTTTGTTTCTCCATGACTTAGGAAATTTCATGCCACCCTCGGCCTGCCTTAGCTTGCTATTTTTAGAAAGTTTCGAATTCTTCATGATTTTCAAGGATTTTTCACTTTCGAAGACCTGATCTTTGCTCAACTTGACCTTCGTGACGAGACCAGCTTGCCGATACCTGATGTTTGCATGCACCTACTATTTTTGAGGACCTACTAAAAATAGTAAGTGCTCAAAATGAGCTCAAATTTCATGAGTAGACTCCCTGAAGGATGTTGATCATGATAGGGTATCATTTTTTGGAGACTCTCACGTTTCGTCCTACCTTTCAAGAAACCCTAAATCTTTTGCATGGACCTACTAAAAATAGTAAGTGCTTGAGTTTCAAACTTTTGTAGCTCTATTTTGCTTGGAATTTGTTCCATGGGGACCTTGTAACCTATTTGACCTATTCACACTGGTGGCTCGTGTTGACCTGCTATTTATAGCTTGTTTCTAGAGGTGACTTACTATTTATAGTAAGTATTCAAGTTACACTCAAATTTTATCAGTGGATAGCTTGAAGGATGCTGATCATGATGGGATACATTAGTTTTAAGAGATTCTAGCATTTTACCTCTCATTCTGAGTCCCAAAGTTGGAAACCCTAATCTGACTTGCATGTGCCTCAAATGACCTTTGTTTGACTCTATTTTTGTTGCATGTTTTTTTGTTCGTGAAACTGAAGTGTTGGGGAGCTGCTAGAGTGAACCTACCAAAAATAGTAAGTGTCTGAAAAAGTGACCAACTAACTATCAGATGTGTTTGCATGTCACACTGCTCGAGAGATCTCAAAAAACATAGAAAAACCCAATAAATTGGTCTGCATGCGAGCACTGGCTTAAAAAAGTAAGTTCCTAAAAAATGATCAACTTTGCTTGCATGTCACATCATTGTGAAGCTCTCGAAAAACCCATAATGAATATACTGACATGCATTGAAAATTCTGACATGCAAACCCTAAAAATGGCTCCTAAAACCCGGACTGCTAAAAATAGAAATTTGTCCAATTCAACTCAAAATTCATAGGTAGGTAGCTTAAAGTGTTCTAAACATGATGTAGCAGTCAAAATTTCAACAGTGATGAGAAAATGCCCTAAATTGAGTACTTACTAAAAATAGTAATTTGTCAGAATTTAATAAAATTTCAATGGGGACCTATTGGAAGCCTTCTGATACTGATGCTAAGCTCAAATTTCAATTAGCCAACTCAATTTGACCTCAAAGTAGCCTGAAGGTGAAAACCGTGATTCATCATAATGTTCTTCAGAATTAACCCTAATTCCAATCCAAGTCAAAAGAAAGGTACATCATTAGAAAAAGTGAGATAGAATAGAGAGAGACAGACACAAGACCAAGACCAAAAGATGGAAACGAAGAAAACATTAGGGGGGTCCCCATTTGAATGGGGTGATGTGTGAAAAGGTCATAACACTTCCCAATCGACCTATTTCTTCAAACTTAGAAGATATCGTTAGTGTAGATCAAGTAAATTAAAATTTACTATCCATGCTTATTTAAAATATCATAATTACAATCGTAAATTATATATATATATATTTGATTGATTTCAATATACAAATAATAATTGGGCATATATATATATATAT
>VDFB02051260.1:0-18248 GCA_007258455.2 Sequoia sempervirens
TCAAATCTTCACCATTGATTTTCAAGCTTGCAAGGAATTGGGAAAGGTCCATTTTCCACATAAAAATGACACCAGTTCCCCCATGGGATTGAGAGTTTGGATGTTAAAATAGGATTTAATAGCTTTTTTACTTGTGTTCTTCACTTATTTCTTGTTTTCATGTTTCAAATGGATTTAATGGGGAATGAATGTTGTTTCTAACTTGCATATTGGACTAATAATGTGTTTGTTCTTTGTGTTTGTGCATGTATAGGATCACCATTCACAAGGATATCTTGGTGAAAGAGGATGCAATAATTGATACTCATTTTTATCCCTCTCCCAATATCTCCCCTACTTGTGAGGATATTATTGATCAATGGTTTTACTCACAACAAATAAGGCAAATAAATTCTTCATAGACAAGACCGCAAAGAGTCTATCATTCTTTAAATATATGGAACAAAGACAACCTAAAGGGGAAATTTTCATTAACAGGGAAAAGATTGGCTTTCATTCAATCCCAAGTCTCCAATAACTAGGTCATGGTTGTACTAGGGCCGCTCTCGGGTACTGATGTGATATTGCTATTAATCTCAAAGGGACTACTATTTTGAAATAAATATTTTAGGTGTTGGATTCTTAATGAAACATCAAGTTCAAGTATCATGAAATTGAAAGATTTGTTGTAACATTTCATGAACATCACAAATTATTTGCTATCACTTAAGTAGATTTAACATTAATCATTCAACAATTTTATGGAAAACAAAATATTTTCAGTAAAATTTCATCCATTCATTCAAATTTTGGAACATTTTTGAGAACTTAAACATCTATTCTAAAATAAAGCATAAAAAATCTAAAAATTAAAAGTTTCTCCCAGTTCTTCTCCATGGATGCCCCAAACAATCAATTAAAATAGAGCAAACCATTGTATATTTCACCAGATTGCTTCATAGCTACATATAAAATGGTGCAAGTTTTAAAGAGAGTGGTTTCATTTTTGGACACCTAGTAGGTTCTGTATGCACCCTTAAATGACACAACGCATAGTCTTATTCGGCTAAACTAACAAAACTAGCTACAAAAGATACTGAGATAGGTAGCTGTCTAATAAGCTCTGATATTAATCAATGTCTATGTGCATACAAATTTTTACGCAGGAATGGTTCAGAAAATAGGAAAAAAGAACAAAACTTTAAAGTTTATGCTCCACTAACATCCAAAAATTCTAAACTTAAAAATAAAAAAAGGGACCCTTTGGCCTTTTATAGAACACAAGGCTCAGACATGATAAGAAAAATACATGAGAGGAAATACAAGGGACCAATCTCATCAAGGAATGTGCAGTGTAGTGACCAATAGGAGAATTGTAATCGAAGCCAACGAAAGTCAACTCCAATTATATGTTGAAGCTCTTCAGGTGTTGATCTTTAATCTTCGCTAGGATTCTTCCTTGAACCAAACAAATCCGCTCAAATAAAATATAGGAACTTCCCATGATAACAGAGTGATCAGGTGAGAGTATTATTCCTATATTTCAGGTTCCTCGATTTGAACATGCCAGGAATAAATTACCCTCAGAATAAGTAAACTTCTATACTGCATGCTTGAACTCCAATGTCCCAGGATTCTGGTATCTGGCACATCTTTGTAACGAAATCCATTCCAACATGAGCTTTTAAAGTGCATTATTGAACCTAGTAACGTCATCAGATTTGTCTGCAAATACAATTTGCCTGATTGTCCATACCCGAACTCTGCATCACAATCTGCATCTCTTGCAATCACAAATTCCACACATTAAATCCCTTATAAAGAAAAAAACATTTATATCATCTCATGTAAATAAAACCATTATTCAAATGTTAATAAAAAAAATCCCATAATTAACACACTTTTAAGCATATAATAAATCCTCACATATATACCAAACTATCAGGATCATTAGATAAACTTAAAATTTTAGCATTTTCACTTCACATTACAACCCGGTACCTGGTACCTGGTATTCAACTTTACCCCCAAACTAAGTAAACTTCTATATTGCATGCTTGAACTCCAATGTCCTAGGATTCTGGTATCTGGCACATCTTTGTAACGAACTCCATTCCAGCATGAGCTTTTAAAGTGCATTGTTGAACCTGGTAACATCATCAGATTTTTCTGCAAATACAATTTGCCTGACTGTCCATACCCAAACTCTGCATCACAATCTGCATCTCCTGCAATCATAAATTCCACACATTAAATCCCTTTTAAAGAAAAAAAGATTTATATCATCTCATGTAAATAGAACCATTATTCAAATGTTAATACAAAAAATATCGTAATTAACACACTTTTAAGCATATGATAAATCCTCACATATATGCTAGATTACCGAGATCATTAGATAAACTTAAAATTTTAGCATTTTCACTTCACATGTTACAACCCTGTACTCGGTACCTGGTATTCAGCTTTACCCACTTACTTTCCCGGACCTTTGTTATACCAAAACTCCATATTACCGAACTCCATTAAACTAGACTCCTTCATACCAGACTAGAGCCTTCCATTCGAACTTGCATTACCTTTCACCTTTTACATGTTTCCGGTACCTAGTATCTAGTGCCCGAAACACTTTCATTACGAAGTATTTTTATTATCAAAGATTCTCTTCTCTCTTTACTTCTTGGTGATCTTTCAATTTGCTAGCTCCTACCATAAGAGTTATATTTTTTCCACTTGGGTCCCCAAGCCTTCTTAGTCTTGGGGTGTGTTGTGAGACCACACAACAACTTGCAACCAATAAAACCAAATTTAAACCAAACTTGAAATTAAATCACCCATTGTAAATTAAAATTTATGCATATTTTAAAACAATAACTCTTACCTTTACCTAGATTCTGGCATAAAGAAGTAAAATTCTACTAGAAATATTCATGTGTGCTTTGATTAATTCTAGTTTTCAGAACTTAGTAAAAATAATTAGTTCATTAACATTGAACTACATAATATAGTAATCCTCCAAAGCCAACCAGGGATAGAGCCTTGTTGGTAGTCAAGCGTCCATAGCCTTGACAAGGTTATCTTCGTAATTCCCCCAAACATAGCTCTACTACTAGTTAGTCATCCATAGCCCCGCTAGAGTTATTTGGATAGCCTAAATAGTTGCTATCTTTTTTTTAGATATAGCAATGATAGCTCATTTTCTCTTTTGATATTTCAATGATAGCTCATTTATCAACTTGCAAGAAATGAAGCACCGCTATTAGGTTGGGAATTATAGTAGTAGCAAAGGTTACCTTTTGATTTTTCATTCAATGCAAATCCTTTCATCAATTAACTACTTCCCAAAAACT
This sequence comes from Sequoia sempervirens, assembly GCA_007258455.2. NCBI lineage: Eukaryota > Viridiplantae > Streptophyta > Pinopsida > Cupressales > Cupressaceae > Sequoia > Sequoia sempervirens. Next base: position 3,330 of record VDFB02051260.1, read on the forward strand.
CATTTAATGATTCCCTGTAGGTGTGTGTGTTTCCAGCTAAATCTCACTAATTTATGCCAAATCCTAGCTAACTATAGCCCGCTATATGTCAAAAAATATGCATAAATTAAAATTTAGCAATAGACAACTTAATCACCAAATTTAAATCTAAATTTAGAAACATCAGTTACCGATTAAATCTTCATTAGGACTTCTAGTTTCACTGTGCCATATTTATGCTTAGTCTTTGGGGAAAAGTATGTTGTGTCCAGCCACTACTTTCACTTCTAATGTCTAGCCCCTTCTAGACATTGGGCTACCTGTTGAAGATGTTTGCGCTACTGCCAACTTGATAGTGAAGCCTGAATTCCTAGAGAATTTGGATACCATTTTATCTGTTGCACATCTGACCATCGAGATTCCCTCCATGGATGATATTCCTCAGTTCTTGGAACACGGGGAAGTGGTTCCACTTCGGCCTTTTCTTATTGATCTCCATATCCAAGACTTTGAAGTTCACCAGGAACTTTCCTATATAGGGTATTTATCCCTAATGGAAGAGGTGTCCCACATTGATTGAATGGATACTACCATCTGCAACTTTTCTCACTCCTTTTGACTTTTTTTTTTTTTTTGAACAAGGATTTTTTGATATCTCATGTATATACGTGATACACGCATATATATATATCTTTTGGTACATTTTAAAGCATTTTTTACTTTCTATGGTTTTATTATTTCACTTTCCACAATTCAATTTTACAAATGTTTGAATTAAATCTCATGTGTAAGATAAGTTTATGCAAAATTTTCTAATGCAGAGGCTAGACAAAAAGAAAGAAAAGAAAGAAAACAAAGAAAAACCCTACAAAAAGAAAACTAACACTAACTACCCTAACTCTAACATAACAAAATCTATTAACCCTAATAAAGCAATTTACTTTGATTTTTACAACTATTTCTTCTACGATTTTGGTACGAATTACAACAGGTTTATCTTTAAATTAACTCATCAAAATTTTCAGTGTTCTACTATAATAATGAATTATCTTAAATTTTCTACGTTTAAACATCATAAATTCAAAAGCATACTTACTAATTTGATTTGGCTCATATGCATGAAAACAAACTCATTAGAGATTGATTACACACATTTCATTTGATACGACCATACTCTACCTTCTTCCAGCCCTAGTCCATTTCCATGAACGACTGTGTCTATTTCTTTGCTTTCTCCTCTAAAAATCTTCATGTCTTCTATCCTATCTTCACTTTGCATTTTGTTAGAGCAAGATATATCACTATTTATATTGCTATTAGAGAGAAAAAGTAAAAAATTGATATTCTGTATGTTGTATAAAATCAGGAAAATTTCCTTTTATAGCTTGTGAATTTTCAACTTGGAGCAAAATACACGCGTTTCCCGCTTGAATTTCTTGCTTCTTCTTCTTATCTGCGTTTTCCATGTATACAGGGAATGATGATTCATCAATGTCATTTCCTCATTTGTGATGAAATATCTCCGAATCTCGACATTCTCACTTATTTTCCTCCAAAAATGTTAAAATTTTATTTATAATAATTGTAGTTTTCCAACTGTTTTGGTGTATCTGTTAATTTTTTAACATTTCCAATTCCACTAGGGTGAAATGTTTTTCTTGTTAACAATCCCTTTCTTTTAGTAGTTAAAACTTCCTCTGTTAACAAAATTACTTTACTTATAGCCAAACTTACCCTAGTTAAAAAAAAATTCACACTCAAGTTCACCGTGATTAGTTGTATCATGAATTCTACATTTGGTGACTCTTCTAAAAATGAATAAACTCAAAGGATACAATTTCTGGTTAAAGATTTTTTGAAGTTTTTCAACTTCCATAGAGAAAGCCAACTTGCATTCAATTTCTCACTTACAATCTTCTTACCAAACTCAAAACTAGTGATTCGAAGTATAATTCTCCAATTCCAAGGAATGAGACCTAAAACATTAAAGAGAGGCCCTCCTTATAACACCAGTTCCTATTGATGACGATTTTATTTGCAGCAAATAGGGCGAATAAATTCTTCACATAGAAGACTGCAAAGAGCCTATCCTTCTTGAAAGATATGAAACAAAGACAACCTAAAGGGGAATTCTACATTAATAGGGCAAAGATTGGCTTTTGTTCAATCCCAAGTCTTTGATGAGCAGGTCATGGTTGCACTAGGGTCGCTCTTGGGTATTGATGTGATATTGCTTTTAATCTCAAAGGGACTACTATTTTGAATTAAATATTTTAGGTGTTGGATTCTCAATGAAACATCAAGTTCAGGTATTATGAAACTTAAAGATTTGTTGTAACATTTCATGAACATCACAAATTCTTTGCTATCACTTAACTATATTTAGCATTAAGCATTCAACAATTTTATGGAAAACAAAATATTTTCAATAAAATTTCATCCATTCATTCAAATTTTGGAACATTTTAAAGAATTTAAACATCTATTCTAAAATAAAGCATAAAAAAACTGAAAATTAAAAGTTTCTCCCAGTTATTCTCCATGGATGCCCCAAAGAATCAATTAAAATAGAGCAAACTGTTTTATACTTCACCAGATTGCTTCACAACTACATATACAATGGTGCAAACTTTTAAAGAGAGGGGTTTCATTTGTGGACACCAAGTAGGTTATGTATGCACCCTTAAACAACGCAACATACAATCTTGTTTGGCTGAACTAACAAAACTAGCTACAAAATATACTGAGATAGGTAGCTATCTAATAAGCTTTGATATTAATCAATGTCTATGTGCATACAAAGTTTTATGCAAAAATGGTTCAGAAAATAGGAAAAAAGAACAAAACTTAAAAGTTTATGCTCCTCCAACATCCACAAATTCTGAACTTAAAAATAAAAAAGGGATCCTCTAGCCTTTTATAGAACACAAGGCTCAGACATGATAAGAAAAATACATGAGAGGAAATCCAAGGGACCAATCTCATCAAGGCACGTGGAATGTAGTGACCAATAAGAGAATTGTAATCGAAGTCAATGAAAGTCAACTCCAATTACATGTTGAAGCTCTTCGGGTGTTGATCTTTAATCTTCACTAGGATTCTTCCTTGAACCAAAAAAATCTGCTCAAATAAAATATAGAAACTTCCCATGATAACAGAGTGATAGGTGGAAGTATTATTCCTATATTTCAAGTTCCTTGATTTGAACATTCCTAGAATAAATTACCCCCAAAATAAGTACACTTCTATATTGCATGCTTGAACTCCAGGATCCCAGGATTCTAGTATCTGGCACATCTTTATAACAAACTCCATTCCAACATGAGATTTTAAAGTGCATTGTTGAACCTGGTAACATCACCAAACTTGTTTGCAAATAAAATTTTCCTAACCATCCATACCCAAACTTTGCATCACAATTTGCATCTCCTGCAATCACAAATTCCACACATTAAATCCCTTTTAAAGAAAAAAAACATTTATATCATCTCATGTAAATAAAACCATTATTCAAATGTTAATAAAAAAATCCCATAATCAAAATGCTTTTAAGCATATCATAAATCCTCACATATATACCGGATTATCGAGATCATTAGATAAACTTAAAATTTTAGCATTTTCACTTCACAAATTACAACCTGGTACCTGGTATTCAACTTTACCCACTTACTTTCTCAGACCTTAGTTATACTAGAACTCCATATTACCAGACTCCATTATACCAGATTCTTGCATACCGAACTAGAGCCTTCCATTCAAACTTGCATTACCTTTCACCTTTTACATGTTTCCAATACTCAATATTTGGTGCCTGAAACACTTTCATTACAAAGTATTTTTATTATCAAAGATTCTCTTCTCTTTACTTCTCGGTGATCTTTCAATTTGCTAGCTCCTACAATAAGAGTTATATTTTTTCCACTTGGGTCCCCAAGCCTTCTCAGTCTTGGGGTGTGTTGTGAGACCACACAACAAATATCATGACATAAGAAGATGCAACCATTGATATCCGTTGATAGAGGATTGCCAACAAATAGTAAAATTAGTTGAAATTAAAAAACCACAATTGATCATTTAACCTCCTTCCCATGTTATTAAATGTCAAACTAGGAATTTTCTCATTATAGGACCCCCTCCAAACTAATCTAAACCTCCTGGTCATATCCTAAACTTTGTAAAAAACCTCACTCAAAATAGTCATGAACACAAAATGTGTCAACTCAACTAAATTATCATACGGTTTATCACACATATAACAACTTTCAAAATAATTAAAAACCAAAGAAAATTCTATCCTCCATTTCATTTCTGCAACCACATCTTCCTTCTACACCTTGTCTTCCTCAACATAAGGAATACGACCTCATTGAGAAACTTCATAATACTCCAACTAAAATTTCTCTTTGGGATTTAATTCAAATTTCACCTACCTATCATGGTATGCTCTAAGAGGCTTTTTAGAATGTTTTTGTGCCACCTTTTATTAAACCATTTATGATGTAGCAACCTTTTTAGGTAGTATGAATGCAACAAATTTGGATATTGCATTCCCTCAACATGAATTACCTTATGTTGAAGTCCAAAACCAATATGAGCCTCTAATAATATTCGTTGTCATTAATAAAACTAGGGTTAGATGTACTCTAATTGAAAATGGATCAAGCCCTAATGTTTGTAGCATTGACCTTTTACATAAAATTGGTGTGGATAAGTCTCTCAGAAAACCCAAAAATCTTTGTATTTATGGCTTTGATAATTTTGGTAGGCAACCACTAGGTACAATAACACTACCCATTAAGGTAGGACTCGTGACTTTACCTACCCTTATCCATGTCATGCCTAAACCTCTATCATATAATCTTCTTGGTAGATCATGGATTCATCCCATGAAGGGATTCCCATCTACTCTTCATTGTGAGATGAAGTATGAATATAATAACAAGGTACAAACAATTAAAGAAAATGCAAAAAGTTATGATTTATAATCCGAACATAAAATTTCCAACTCTCTTATTACTTTTATTCCATATTCAAAAAGTGGAACCATCACCTTCCAATGATAATGATACTATGAATGTACACTTGGATGATGATTGGGGTTCATTAGATTTTACATCTACTTTCATTGGGGAGTATAAAATTTCATCATCAAAGCCTATAGAGTCTAAAATTGTTTTAACACAATCTTGTCATTCCTCTTCTCAAATTGTAAATAGTTATCATAATATAGATTCATCTTAAAATACATACATTTTGGTGATGATTTGGGTTCATTATATTTTATACCCTCCTTTGTAGGTGAAGGTAAAATCTCACAGTCTAAGCCTAAGAAGTCTTGTGTTTTAATTGCATCTTTTTCGACATCAACAATTCCAAAAACATCATCCCATGATGGCGATGGGGGATCTTTAGCTTTCATCCCTCATGCATTGGAAATATCTAACCCTAACATTCAACACCTAAAAAGGATTTGAATTCTTGCAAAGGAATTAATTTTTTTCATAAACATTGAAACAATACTTCTCCTCCTCCATCCGAGTTGGAAAAACATTATGGGATTGGATATATAATTCTTTGTAAAATTAGATATAATGAAAATAAGGAACAAGGAGTTAAGGATCATGTGAATTATACACTATGCCTTGAAAAAAGAGGTTTAGGGTTCCAACCTTATCCTTCATCTACATCTCATCCTCCATCATCTATTATATTTATATCATCTTGTGGTAAGTGAGAAAAAATTTCTTCACAAGAGAAAGGGTTGTATCATATTTCTTATCCTCTATCTAAGCAAAACCATATTTTGTTGAGGTTTCTAAAATCCCACTTGATTAATCTTCCTCCTCCAATATGTAAGAAATTTTATAAAAACCACTCTTTTTGTGCATATCATTGAGTGCATGGTTATTCTAACAATGAATGTTATTTTTCAACAAAAATACAACAAAAATACAAGTTGTTCCACGGATTATGGAGCACTCGGGTGGGAAGTGCAGTTGTTCAGGTAGTTTGAATTCCTCTATTGGAGATGGGGATGGAAAATATGAATCTAAAGGCGACAATGGTGATTCTTGGTGCACTAGGGTTTTTTGGCCTATTCCCCTTTTGCTGGTTTCTTGTGGGTGTTTCCTGTGGTTCATTCTAGGCTCTTTTGGCTCTGTTGTTGGTGTCAATGTTGATGAGGCTTCTTTGCATTCTCTTCTCTGGTGTCTTCAATGGATTTCTATAGTATCCCCTACAAGGCTTGTGGGTGGGTTGGTCTTTGGAAGGGCTTTGTTTTGTTTTTCTGATCTTTATTGTTCGCCCCTGCTGGGGTTGGGGCCTGTGGTTTTGGACATCTTCTTTGCTCTATCCTTTCCCTGGTTCAACTTGTTTGAGACTGCTCTGAGGTACATGGTTGGGTAAAGGTTCAGGATTTTGGTCCCTCCCTTTTTTGATGTGCTTCTTACTATTTTATTCTTTTCCTTCTTTAGACGGGTGGGGGATGAGGATGTCTTTTACCTCTTTTGCTCAGCCTTTGAGGGGTTGGGTTGTTGCTTGAGCTTTCCTGGTAGCTCATCTAATGGTGTGTGTTGCTAGTGCTTCTTTGTGGTGGCTTTGTCTTTCCTTTTTTTCCTATTTGCCTCTTTTCTAAGGTTTTTTGGGTCGGCTTGGTGCTTGGGAAGTTTGTTCAACTGTTGGGATTATTTTTTCAACCCCTCTTTTGTTTGGAGCTCTCTGCTGCATGATGGATTGGGCTATTCCTGGTTCTAGAGATATTATTGTTCATGCCTAAGGGCTACTTGTTCTGCAACACTCTTGCTTGTCATCTTTTGTCTAAGACTCTGGTAGCTATGAAGTTTGTGTTTTTTGGGGCCTTTTGGTCTTAGAAGAAGTTTATCCTAGCTTTTTTTGGGCTTGCTTTGGGATTGCTTCACTTGGTGTTTAAGGAATCTTCTAGGGGCTTCTCTCTTAGAAGAACTTCGGTATTGCACTACTAGAGTTATTGGTCTTTGCGGGTTGTGGCTCTATCATGTGGGAGAGTTTGCTACTATAGAGGAGGTGTTTTCTTAGACCCTTTGGGGGTCTGGTTGCTATTGGGATCTTTGCCTATATTTGTGGCTGGAAGTTAGCTTATGTGGCTTTCTCTATGGTTGCTCACGATTTATTTGTTGTTGGGTTTGAAGGTTTGTGAGGTCATCTCTTGTTTGTTCTTAGGGAGATGGGGGTTTGTTGCTTGTGTAGTGTAGAATGGCCTGTGCTAGTGGATTTGTACTGCTAGTTTGCTACTGCAGATGTGTTTGATGGGGGTTAGTTTTAGGGCTCCTTTGGAAGTCTATTTGTTTCTCACAACCTAGGTGGGTTTGAGGTTAATGAGTATTGGTGTTGCTTGCTATGTTCTTACTTTCTTCCTGTTTCCTCATTTAGTGACTTCTATTAAGGTTGAGTCATATCCTTTTGAGGCAGCGTTTGTGGATCTGGTTTTGAGGTTGATGATTATTGTTGTTGCTTGCTTAGTTCTTTCTTTCTTCCTACTTCCTCATCTTGTGACTACTATTGAGGTGGTATCTCCTTTTGAGGTGGTGTGTGTAGATCTAGATGGAAGTAGTGTTCTTATTCAGATGACCCCCTTTTTGGCTTCTCCTATGGAGGTGGAGCTATCTCTTATTGTGGTGGAGATTGGTTTGGTTGGAGGGGCTTGGTGGTGCTGCTGTGGGCTTTTGGCTACCTTTTACTCTGCTTTGTTGTTGTATGCTTCTATTGAGGTGAAGGATTTTGGGAATCTATAGATGTTTTTGGGTGCTTTTGCTGCCTTTTTTCTCCCCCCTTTCATTTCTCCTATTGAGGTGGGGTTTGTGATTGGTTATGGGATCTTTCCACAACAACTTGTGATTCTTACCCTTCTTTTGGTAAGAAACTGTTAGGATCATTTTTGTCTATATTGAGTGGAAGGTCTGTTGTAGTCCAACTGCTGAAGGTGATTGGTGGCTTGGTTGTTTTAGGTAGTCTTTTGGGCCTGTAGTATTGTGGGTTGTTTCTTGGCTCAAGGCCTTTGTTGTTTCTTTGTCCTTGAATTAGGACTGGTTCCTATCCTAAGTGTTTTGTTGCTCCTGGTTGTGGTGCCAGGTTTATGTTTCACTCAGGATTGCTGTTGGTCCTGAGTGTTTTTTCACTCTTGGTTTATGGTGACTAGGTGTTGTTTGTGTTTCTACTGCACTACTGAGTGTCTATGTTGGTACTGTTTCTCTATTTCATTGGAAAAGTTTGAGACTTTGTTGTTTGGAAGTGTCCTCTTAGCTCTATAAAAGGTTCTTGGTCCTTTCAAAACCTTTCTTACCTTATAAAAAATAATGAATGTTAGGCCTTGAGTAGTAAAATAGAACAACTTATTGATTTTGGTGCTCTTCGTGTGTTGATGCACCTATAATTCTAAATGATAATCTCTCTTATATGGTGTTTCTCCTCACTATGTGGCACTTTTAGCTCCATGTGTTTGATCATTTCCATTCATGATGGTACAATATTATGTGCAACCATATTTATTTTATGGTAGCAACATGATAGTATATTGCATGGTTGTCCTTGCCTATATACTTTGGGGACAAGGATAACTAGTTTTGCGAGGTGTGTATTATTTTCAAGGCTCCCCTCTTCCCCTTCTTTTCCTTAAAATATCAACACAACAAGTATTCCAACATTTAAGGGGGTATATCACCCTATCCATTTCATTGAAATCTTGCAAGACTTGACTTAGTGACATACCCCCTTTATGGTGGTGTTATTTATAACACCCCCCTGAGTTGTGGTTAGAAATTCATCCCCCGTGACGTTAAAATTTTATGTGCTCCTTGAAATGTGATTAGAAAAATAGGTCTACAGATTTAGCATAACAAAGCTTGCTAGTCTATGAACTAGAGCATTTTTACATGGCCGTGGACCTAGCATAACACAACTTTCTTTCTTGTGGATCCATGCATTTCATGAGTCAACTAGCATAACATAGATTTCTAGCCTTGTGAAACCCATCACATTACATGGAAACCTAGCATAGCACAACTTTCTAGCCAATAGATCTATGTACCTCATCATTTAGCATTTTAGATGTGTATGTTTGATGCATGATGCTTGGTAATTGAGACAACCTTACAGATTGCGGTCTCTTTACCTTGATGACTCAAATAATTAGTTTTTGTATACTAACATTTGTTGTTTTATGTTCCATGTGCATTATATATTTTCTTTATATGTGTATTATGTTTTCCTTGTGTGTTTTTGTATGTTTTATTTGTGTATTTGGTGTGTTTTCTTTATGTATTTCATGTGTTTTCTTTATGAATTTCATGTATTTTCTTCATGTATTCCTTGCATACATCGTGTTTTGTTTATGTATGCTTTGTGTATTCTTTTATGTGTACTTCATTGATTTCTCTATGCATGATTGAATTTTTCTTCATCTTACATGCGATATTGTCTACTTCATGTTTGTCTTAACATGGATCCTAATTTGGGGGCTTGCATACCCCTCAACTTGGTGTCATCCTATCTCTTTATCATTTTCATAAATAAATCTATCCTATCCTTCATTTAGTGTGCACATGAGCATAAGTTCATACTCTCAATAAAGTGGGGGGTAAATGTAGCATCATAAATTATCACCCTTGACAATTTCACACTAGGTTTAGCTCCACCCTATGTGCTTGGACCCAATTGTGCTCTTAAATTTCCCGTTTTATGGTCATATTTGGAAAATTAGAATCAAATTGGAAAAATATTATTTAATATTTATTTAACGACACAAAAATCCCCAAAATAGGTCTAGACTAGGGTGATTGCACCCTTGTCTAGCCTATTTTAGCCCAATTTAAAATGTGTTATTGTCAAAATTTTAACATTTATAATTTTAAATTCATTCATTAGCTTTTGATAATTAATTTTGCAAGAAATAAATAAATGCATATAAATACAAGTCTTTTTCACCATTTTAAATCTTAGAAATTTTGGAATTATAGTTGAGGATCCTAAAAAGAACTCAAGGAAATTCAAGGGCAGATTTAGTAGCATTACTACAATGCTTTCATCACTTAAGATCTTGTTTTCAAGACATTAGGAAGAAGGAATAAATTATGAATAAGGAGCTATTATGATCAATCATGTCATTATTAAATGAAAATGTATGAGTTATCCTCTACATGGTAGCTACAACAATCTATTATGTTTTATGGACTAACCTCTTCCAAGTATATCAAGAAATCTAAGAATCCATCAATCAAATTTTGTGGCAAACATCACTTTGACAAGGGTTTCATGCCTAAGGTAACACTATTCATTTATCATTTGTCATTTCAATGAATTAATTGTTTTGGCCTCTACCCAACCTAGGGTATGCCCTCTTTATCATCATTCTTTTATATACATGGAGGTGGGAACATCAAAATGGGGTTTTACTTAGGAAAGAACCTATACAACACAACCTTTCCCCCTCTTTTGATGTGTGTAGGATAGATCTAGAAGTTTCATCAGCAATAGGTCATAAGAAATATAGTGCATACTATATCACAACATCTAAGATTTGTAGATCCCAAAAAGGTTGAGTCTCTATTGTAGGGAACTCATTCCCATGTCCCTGCAATTTAGGATCAACTTTAAGTCGTAGGTTCCTCTTTGTCACCATTTTTTAGATCTGGGTTTGTTCGATCAATTTCCATTTTTTGTCTATTCAATAAATTATATTTTCAGATCTAGGGTATATGTTAATTAGGCTTGTTAAAACACACATTAAAAATCTCCTCTTTTCAATTCAAAAAGACCAAACTCTAGGAGATTGGCTCTCCCTCATGGTAACTAGCTTTGATCATCAACCTTAGTTGGTTTTGTGTTTGAATGTAGAGGGAAAGTGAGAGCTTGATCCTAGTTAATTTCTAGTTGGATCTAGGATCACTTTTGCTACTCTACACTTCCAAAGTTATTGTTCCAATGTAAAATAAATTAGTTCAAAAGCATGAATGGATTTACCCATGTAATCAACCCCATAACCAAAATTCATGCCCAAATATATTTCTTATTCAACCTTAATGGTTCAAAGTGCATCGACACTTCTACAACATCAATTCAAATTAGATAAAAAAGAGGAACTAAGGAAATGATAAGTGCAAGGTGAATCCACTCTAATGAATTGACATGAAAGTGGATTTTGTGGCACCAATTAGGCTAAATCATTAAGTAAAGATATCTATTTAGTGGCATATAATACAAGATCTAATAAAAGAGTAATGCAATATGAATGACTTTCCATGGTTGGTCAAGAATCTACCTCACAATCACCCCAAGGGTCTGTAAAAGATGGTATAAATATTAAAATTCCTAAACAAAAAGTAAATTAAGTTGTTGTTAAGGACAATTAACTCCAAAATTAGTCACACATTTAAAGTCAAAAAATAAGAGAAGACAATGTTAGAAAGGATCCTTTCAAGAATGGTCATATCCAATTTAAAATTATTGATCAAATGAAGAAGACTAACCTTAATTTCACTACATATGGGAGGATTTTTCTATTCTAGTTTAAAAGGATTTTATTTAGGAGGCATTGAGGAGTTTTAATCCGTTAAATAATTCATGAACCAAAGGTATAGTATTTCTAATTATTCTATGTAATACAAAAGAGGAAGAATTTAGATGAGAAAAAATAGTAAGCCACCTCTTTTTTACATGTCTTTGATCATAGATAATCACTTTGTTCATAATTGTATGATTGATTTCAAATTATGTGGTATTGTCATGCCAAATAAAGTAGCTGATTTTCTTGGTGTATTGTACATGGACCAGTGTCTAAGTAGGTTGTATATTTAGACATGGTAGTTCCATTTAGATTATCCAAACATAAGAATGATAAGATAAATGTAAGAAAAAAATATAAATGATGTGTAAATGATGATGGAAGTTGTCAAATATAGTGTTTTGATTATATGGGGAAAATAGGTTTTGAAGGGACGTGAAACCCTTTACAACTGAACATACAAAATGCTACTTAAAGATAAAACATTAAGCCATCAACAACAACCATCAACAAAAAAGTAGCAAAACAATAGGAAATGAACAAATACCCAACAACAAGGAAAACAACAAAGAAAAACACAAAAATGGACACTATTTCATGCTCCTGGTTCCTATGAAGATCAATCATGTCCAACAGTTATTTTTCTCTTCCTCAAAGGTTTTCCTCATGTCGCCCTTCCCTCTAGTAGTAGGGCCTTTAACATCATCCTTCCCAACCTTTTCTCCTTTTCCTTTAGTAGCCTGATCCTTCTCCATCAACTTTGTAAAGTAGAGTTGGTCTTCTCTTAGCTCACTAATCTTGTGGAACAAGACCTCCAAGGAACCAACACTATTCTTAATAGAGATGTGACAGGTTTGCAATAGTTTTTTGATGTTCGCGTTGGTGTCCAAAACATTGGCCTCTAAACTGGAGAGATGTTGCTCACATAAGGACTTGAAGTTAGAAAAATCACACTCTAAATCCACAATTCTATCAATCAAAATGTCTAAGGCAGAGCCCTTTAGAATATTCTGCACATTTTCTTTCAATCTTCAGATCTTGATATTCACCTTATTGAATTCTTGAAGAGGCCACTTCGCCAACTTGAAAGTACTAGTGGCCCCTACATGTGCCATGCCAAGGAGTTCAAACATTGATGTGGTATCATAGTTGAGGTACAAGAAATCCTTTGATAGCGGGTTTACTTTACGAGGTTCAGCCTTGTCAGGCTTCAGATTAACACCCTCCTCCTCTTGCACATAATTCCCACCAAAGGGTTCCACATTTGGAGCATTTCGAACTGAGGAATAATCAATTTCAACCGTCTTCTCCTCTAAAACCTTCTCATTTCAATGCTCCGTTGTATTCTTTAAAGCATCTTTGGGTGTGTGAGCATACTTTTTTAAAAATCTGCAAAAGCACTAAACTTCATACAAGGGTTAGTATTTCACAAATCTATCAAAGTAACTCCTATGAAATACCTTGCAAATGCTTCAAAAAAATGCAACAAAGGATGAAAGAAAACTAAAAGCATTATGAAGGCAACCAAAAGTTACCTATTTCATAGTGGATTGGTGTCACATGTGCAAGTGACCCTTTCCCAATCCTTGATCAAAGTTCAAGATGATGTAAATGCAATGGAGATGATGGGCAAGATGAGTTCTCAAATCAAGAGAGTAACCTTGCATCAAAGTTGTGGATGGATGAATGAGGATTAAGACTTTCTTTTATAGATTTTCTTGATGAGAGATTGGCCAAGATGGTGAATGTGGGACTAAAGATCCTCCAATGAGAAGATGACACTTGTCAAGTGGTGATAGGCCAATGGTTGTGCAAGATTTGGGAAGAGTGCCCATGAGAGGAGAATTTGAATTCAAATTTTGCAATAAATTTTGAGAGGGACAAGAAAAACAGCAATAAATGCAATGTTGGAGGGACAAATCAACTTGTCATGTTGAGGGAAAATGAGGGTTTTAATAAATCAATAAAATTGATTTATTTGTGCAAGTGGCTAAATCTAGATAATGCAAGTGGGTGAGATTAGCATTTAATCAGGATTAGATTAAATTAATGATGATTAGACTAGTTTGACTTTCATGATTTAAATATTTGATTTATTTAAATCAAAATATGGATTGGATTTAATTAAATAAATGTTTGATTTATTTAATTAAAGGGATGATGTTTGATTAATTTGATTAAAAGGTTGATGATAATGTTTTATTTAATTTTGAATGAATGAACTTAGGAGATGGGAATTAATGAAATTACCTAATAAATGAATGAAGGTGAATCTGATCAATTGATGATGGACCTAATATGAAATCTAGTTTAGTTAATGAATGAACCTAATCAAATGCAGAATGTTAATTTTGCATGTCTACATTTTCCCTCTTTGAAGCAATGTACTTGTTGCATTGGTTCAAAGAATAACTACCGATCAAAATTCAATTTTTTGATTTCGGATGCCCTAGCAGAAAGTACATTGGTACATTGCCCCTCAAGAGAGATCGAGCGAAAAGATTGATTTGAGGGTCGATCTCGTGAAAGAGGTTCAAAATGGGTGGTTATGGATGATGATGAAAGAGATGATTTTAAGATGCTTAGAATAACAAATCTATATTATCCTAAACAACTTAAATGATTATGATATGAGATGGATGAGATTGATGATGTGGTATGCTATGATATGCAATGGATGATTTATGAGATGCTTAGACTAACAGATATATATTATGATGATGATATGCATGTGAGATGATATGCAGAATACTGATGATTTATGGATGCAAGATGAATGCATAATGGATGCATGATGGATGAATTAGTGATGATAATTAACTATTTATGTTGTGATGTTAGTGTGGAAAATGAAGAAATTAGATGATGACAAGAGGATCAACAAACCAACATTATGAGAGATGATGATGAAAATGATAAAAAATGATGATGATAGATGGATGATTTTTGCTTTATCAAGGTTGGAAGGATTTTCAAGGGTCTGCACTTTATGTTTGATAACATACATAAGCACGATGCATCAAGGTATAAAGGACTAGGATGGCTTTGTACTTAGTGTGATGGACTTTGATTCGACAAATAGATAGGAGTATTCTTGTTCACACGTAACATATGAAAACCTTGCTAGGATGCACTTTAGAAGTTTTAAACATCTGGGACCAAGAAACATGGAGGTATAACCAATCAGTACAATGGTCAACAAGCCATCCAAACATCCTCTATACATATCCAACAAAGGTATTCACCAAGTTATTTTACAAGAATGTCCAACAAGCACAACGGACAAAGAGAATAATGATCGTTGCCCCATTCCTATCTACAAATCCTTGGTTGGGATATCATGAGAGAGGTCCTTGGTGGCATAATAAGATAGTCAAAAGAAAAAGATAAGTATACAAAACAAG
>VDFB02051261.1:0-28878 GCA_007258455.2 Sequoia sempervirens
ATCAGCCCCTCCACTTCCAAACTCTTCATAGGAGCCATTAAGAAATTTTGAAGAATTGACTACAGCCAGGGAAACCAAGGAATGGATGGCAGGAAAGAAAGATGAGGCAATGGCATTCGCAGAAAAGTTGGCATACGTTTATGGGCAAAACTCCTCTCTACTCTCACGAGTTGCAAACTTGGTGGAAGCATGGGATGGTCTCCAAGACATTCAAAGCAAAATTATCCCATGTCTTCGAGAGATAAAGGGAATTCCGAAGCAAAGATTGATTGATGAGAAGATCATTGAAGCAGGAGTTGCATATGATTTCAGCAACTAGTATTATGCATGGGTTTCATGAGGAGAAATCTTAGAAAGAGTAAAGGTAGATGGTGCCAAAATTGAAGAGCAACTAAAAGGGATCCAGAGTAAAATTTTCCAAATGGCTGTGGATGTGCTTGACAAAGACATTGTTCGGAGAAAACACTTGCAGCCGGAAAATTTGAAGGATAAAGTTCAGTAAACCCTAACACGGTGTTGATGGAGTGTTTTGTATTTACATAACACTTTAGAATAAAGAAAAGAATGCCCAAAGGCAGCTTTATCCTCTCTTGAAAAATTACCTCTTATGCTAAGATTGCCAGAAAGATCATACGGTAATTCCAATGTTCCGGTTTGGGGGATGGACAAGCTCAATGGATGATGTGATATGCTGGTTTCACAAAGGGACCTTGAAATGAGGAACTTACTCAAAGTAGGGAGTTGGATTGATGTAACGTTAAACGCTCTTATGTTTTTGGGATTTTCAGTTTAGGATAAAATAAATAAGAAAAAAGGATGAGGGTAAAGGAACTAGATTTATGCAGAACTAATCCTATGAACTTCGGAGACAAATGCTGGATAATGGAATTTAAACCAATCTTTGCTTCGCCAAGCACGGCACTACAACTAGACAAAGACGGTGCAATCTTCAAGGGTTTACGAAAGATATCCTATTACACTATATCACCATCAATTCGACCAATGCATATAGATAATAGAACTCAAATTAAGCAATTTTAATGTTCAGACTAACCTTACACATCAAATTGAAAATCATCCAATTGAAAAAGGTATGAACTAATTCCACTTTTTCCAACACTATCAATCTTTCATTCATCTAAAATACTTGAAAACAAATTTACTCTATTTTGAAGAAATCAATGAAACCATGCGGGCTCATAGAAATAATAAATGCTCAACTCTGAATCCACTTATTATTTAAACAGCAATATTGCAACAGTCTCATCAGTCTCTCCCTGAATAAATGAAATGAATGGGGTTTATATAGGCACCCCAATTACAAAGCAATGGCCAAGATTAAATTTGAAATCAACGGCCAAGATCAAATTTGATAAACCCTAACCCTAAAAGCATAACAAACTCAAAGACACATGGCACAAGCAGAACACGCCATTTGGAGCATGGAAAATGGTGACACCTTGCACTTCATTCGAGCAAGTGGGAATCCAGAATGCAATTCCCTTTGGATCGCTCCCTAGCTGCAAATGCAAGAAATTTGGCTAACACAAAATCAAGTTCCTCCATTGAGATATTCGGTACAGAATCCAGTTGCATTCCAATCACGTCCAAGGTCTCTAGGCACTGAGTGAAAGTTCCTTCCCATCTAGCCTCCTGCTTCTGAAAGTTCTCCATGAAGGTCAAAAGGGAAGACATATCATCAAGCTGATTCTCTGTAATAACCTGCACTTCCTTGAAGTAAATGCTCATCACACTTTTCTTCAACCCTTCTAAATCTAAGCCATTCGTATCATGATGTTCTTGTCCTGTCAATCCTTCAAGAGAAGTGAGGATTTTGAACTGAATTTTCTCAATCGTGCTCCGTATAGCAGCACATTCTTCTTTTATTCCATCATATGTCTTCTTTTTGGCCAATAAGGAATAATACCACCTGCTGAAATCATACGAGGCTCCTTCTTCGACAACACCTTCCTGGATCAAAATTTGCAAGGAAACTTCTTTTAGAACCCTCAGACGAGGTATCACTTTGTCCTGTACATACTGGAAATCTTCCCAATGGTCCTCAACTTGACTAACTTCAGTTATCAGTAATGCAGATCTGTCATAAGTTTGGGCACACTTCTCCAAGAATTGCTCCATTTGTTTTGAAATATTGGTCACCCAACTCCTGGTTGCTTGACTCGTAATCCTCATAGCCTCAAGAACATCAACAGACTCCGGAGTGAGAGATGACGGTGGAATAAAGGCTGCATTTTCCTGGCGCAAAGGGGCTGTTAGCTGCTGAATGAACTCTATCAACCTTAGATTTTCCAATTCCAACCTTTCTTTCTTCTCTTCTGTTTTATCAAACTTTTCCCTGATGGCTTTGGAAGTGTCTGCCAACTCATGGAAATCCTGATCTATTGTCGTTGGCCCAATGTCCAACGTTGTAACTTCATAATCCATAGGAGCAATCTAATCTCTTAGCTTGTCAACTTTCGGGACAGCCACCTGCAAGATCCTGGATCCTGTATCATTCCTGGTAATCTGAGAATATTTCTTAGGCCTCTTTGGCGTTTTAGCCTTGCCAATTCTTTCTAGGAAGTCCTGTATGTTCTCAACTGGTTGAACCTCATCCAGTGGTCTGGACTTCTTCTTCAAACTTTCAGTTAGCCAATCTGGGATTGTGGATAATTCCATCCCATCTTCTAACTGAACATCATCATTAATTCCTTTAAGAGCAGAAATTACCTCGTCTCCTAGTTCTTCATTGTCCTTAAGGATATCAGTATCTCCTGCACCTTCAATCATCAAAGTATCATCTCCTAAACACTCCGTGGAGGCTTGATTTTGGAAAGAATCCACCTGTTCTTGAAACTGAATTTCTTGCTCATAGCTTGGCTCGATATCAACAATGGATACATCTTCGATTACTCCAACTGACAAAGTCCTTGAGGATGAGGGATTTTCAGTCACCTTTTGCTTCTTACTCTCCAATTCCTCATTAGCAGACTCCTTTTCCTCTAGTTGAAGGTTTCCACTTACTACCTTCCTCTTGCTAGGATATGCAGATTCATCAGGATTTTCGCCAATTGCTTCCTCCTGGCCATCCTTATTGCTCAATGCGGCGTAAGTAAGAGAAATTCCTTACTTCCTCAACTTGCTGATCTGACCATCGACCCATTCCCTTGAGTAAGCAAAAATATCCTTCATCAATGTGTTCAAATCGGTCAATTCAGGTTGTGTCCAGTTAGGCAATAAAATAGGCTTATCTTTTTCTTGTTCAAACTGAGGGTGAATGTAGTCCCCGTTGTCTTTCACTTGGTCAGGTATAGGAAACAAGTCGCACCTTTTCACAAGTTCAACTGGAATTCTTGACCAAGCCTTCTTCCTGACTCCATACTCGTCCATCAGGTTAGACCAGTAATCTTCGATCTGCATAACATGAAGGGACTTCTTCCCGTGCATTCTCAGGTATGGATCATAATCAGACCTTGGATTATGGGTGCTGAACTTGTAAAATTGCAACTCTACCCTTGCTGTTTTGGCTGATTGTAACGAAGGACAGACTTCTAGCATTTTTCCAATTGCAACCGGAAAATCTACTCCTTGTTTGTTCTTCTTCGCCTGAATGGAGTCTACACATGCTAGTTGCCTTGCTACCTCGAGCATAACAATTTTGTCTGTTGGGTATCGAGGAAGTCTGTACGGAGCATCAGAGAATCCATGAATTCTTATATAAGTAAATGTCGGAAACTGGATAAACCGAGACCCGAACTTGTCAAGCATTTGCATAGCTTCTTTAGATAGCCTCCTCTGCACTGTTCCTTGAAGAACTCGCGTGATATACATGAGGAAGGCGTCATTTGTTATCTTGAAGTTGTCCCTGTAATGTAGTTGGAGCTGCGGGTAACAATCATATGATTTGAGTTGATCTTTCCGAAGTCCTACTTCGCCTTTACAAATCAGTCCTCTGTACTTAGTGAATCTTGCCAGAATATAAACCACATAAGAACTCATGTAGAAGGTTTTAGTTTTTTCAAGGTTTCTCAACTGGAAATCGATATTATCACTTATTAACTTAGCCCAATTTATAGCCTCCATTCCCAATACGATCTCTTCCACATATGAAAACATCCATACTTCAAAAAAGGCTCCCTGAGAAGTTCCCATAACTCTGTTCAGCATGTGAATCATATCACTGTATTCTATCTTAAAATCTATGCAAATTAGTCTCTTTGGCAACTTGGAGCGATGTCTTTTGGGTTCTTTAATCCAGTTGGAATTGATGATGTCCATACAGGATTCCTTGGCTTGATCGAACATGGCCTGTGATTCTTGCTGAGTCCTGATCAACATTTTTCGACGATGGGGAATACCAAATACCTCCCTGACTGAATCCTCTGTAAAGTACGCTATGGTGATTCCATTGGGCGTTTTAATTGATCTTGTTTGAGGATTGTACCTTCTGGTGCATTCAACCATTAACTCATTGCACTGAACTGCAGGCGGAAATCCTGCTGCTTGATGAAGTCCAGACTTAACAATATTTGAGGCGATAGGAGTAGGCATTTCGTTTTCTGTGCCAAACATCCTTCTCTTGTGCTGAATCGCATTAAATTGTTCAAAGTTTGTATCTGTCACTTTCTTCCACTTCGAGGATAACTGGGATTCTGGATAAAATTCCTTCAGGACTTCCTTGACTTGAGCTTTTCTGACTCCACCTCCCACGTTCTTTGGAGAAGACATTGTGCCTGTAAGAAACTCGAAGTTAGAGAATTTTTTAATAAATTTGAAAAAAGGCGATTTCTTGGCTGGAGAAATTTTGAAAAATTAATTAAAAATCCAGAACTTGATTAAAGGCTGCATGAAGAATAAATTCTTAAATGAAATCGATTTGCCTTTATTATTTTCAAAGAGCATTTGTGGAATTTTAAATAATCTTTTGGATTTTTTAAGTTTATACTGAAGTTTTCTCAAATCTTTAATGAAAAATCCAATTCCCCCTTTCAAAATCGCCAAAGATAACCTGCAGTTGTTTGAAGAAAATCCGGAAAGGAGGAGAAAAAAAACCAATTCAATGTTCTGGAACCCAAGAAAAATCCACTTGCAGCTGAAAAAGACGTCTTTTCTTGGGAGAGCTTTGCCTGAAAAGAAAGTTCGACTTTTTGGCAAATAATGAAAATAATGAGCTCTCAAGTTATCTTTTATAATAAAAACCTTCCCAAATTAATTTAGGTCGACTTCTTCCTCTCATTGGTTGCATTTTGCTTTAAAAACGAAAAAGCAATCTTATCCTGATCTTTGACTTTTCAAACAACGCGTCCCTCTTGGCTTGATGATTAAGTTTTAAAATAAAAGTTAAGTTTTTCTTTTATTTTTGCCTTTAGCAAAATTCGACCTTCAACTGGACTTCTCGCTTTTTCAACTGGAATTTTGACTTCTCAAAGTGACTTTGCCTTAGAAAAAAAAATTTGATTCTACCTTGAGAAAATTCGACTTCCAACTGGATTTTTCACTTCCCAACTGGAATTTTTACTTCACTCAATTTCCTAAAGTCCAGTTCAATAATTTTTCATGCCTTAGTCGATTTTACTTTGTCCAACTGGAATTTTCACTTTCCAACTGGATTTTCTTGAAGAATGCGAATTTCCTCAAATAGATTAATTTTACTTGGATTTTCCCTTTGATCAATGGATTTTCAAACTGGATTTTCTAAAGTTTCAACTGGATTTTCTAAAGTTCGTACCTCTTCCAGACTTAGGCGAATTTCACCATGATCTACTTGCTTTTTAGTTGATTTTTCAGTGATTTTCTCTCAAAGGCGTGATCTTATCCAGTTGATTTTTTGACTTTGCATGCGCCTTTTCTCGCTTTTCTCATCTTGCATGCGCCTTTTCTCTGCTTTTCTCATGATTTTTCGATCTTTGCTTGATTTTTGCTCGCTTTTTAGTTCCAAAAATAGAAACTTTTGACTCAAACGCTAATGACACCACAAAACTACAAATGAAACTTTAAAAAGATATAGAAAAAAAGCAAAAACAACTTTCTAAAAATAGTAAATTCCAAAATTGGTCGAGGAAATGCCAAAAAGCGAAAAAGCAAAAGCAAAAAGCGAGAATCCCCTAAAATAGGAAGTGTCGAGGTGAGTGTGAAAGCCTGAGGCGATCCTCGTCTGCGAGGCCCTCTAAGCACTTCCATGACGTTTACGTTCAATTTCGGGCTCAAACTCCCAACTTGGCTCGGACGATGACCCCAGACCTTGACATGAAATTCCCAGATATCAAAGACTATGAAATTGCCACTCAACGCTAAACCCTAGGCGAACCGGTGGGGTCCCCATTTGCAATGGGCTGATGTCGTGAAAGGTCACAACACGGTCGGGCCAATCTTGAAAGAAATTGAAGCTAAGGCATTCAACTTCCCTAGCTTTATACAGAGACTCCTTCACATTTGCATGAGTCCAAAGTGGGTGATGCGATCTTTGCGAGTGTTACTTTTATAGTTTGGACTTGTTGGAGGACAATGTCAGTAATCTTTATACACCCATCGCCATTGAGGGAGATTAGCTTGATGGAGTGTCCAGGTTCACTGAACGTAGTGCTTTGGAAGTGGATAAGGACGCAACTCCCAGTGAATGAGTTCTCTGCAGTTAACTAATTGTTGTTTAGGCAACCCTAATTAGGGTTTTGTTATTTTAAATGAGCCATTAATCTCATTTTGATCTTGGCCATTCATTGTATTCGGAAACTCTATATAAACCCCCCCCCTTCTCTCATTTGATTCATTAGAAATTAGAGAATTTATCAGGGATTAGAGATTAGAATCATTAGAGGAGATTAGAAGAGATTAATAGAGAATAAGAGAGAGAGTTCTATGAAATTGTTGCTGAAAAAACTATTCTGATAATAAAGTTCATAATGCATGAGATGCTTTGAATCCTTTCATTGTCAAATGGTTGCATGGTTGCATATTTCTCTTCCTCGTAAAGCAGATTTAAATTAGAATTTATTTGAATGTATGTTAAGGAATGATAGATTGACAATAGAGATTAGTGAAACTAGGCTCATACTTTCTTTGAATGGATGCTTTTCATTCAATGTGTAAAGTTAGACTGACCTTTTGATGTGGATGCTTCAATGTTTACTTCGAATAATGTTGTTCTATTGATGGTGTTGTTCATAATAAAGAAATCTTAAGCACAAATCCCAGAAGATTGCACTTGCTTTGTGTAGTTGTCGTTTAGCGTGGCGAAACAAAGTATTGTTCATTTAGTTTCACTCAATCCTTACCGTCTTTTGATTTCGTAGGAATAGTGTAGGATTTCTAAACCCTTACCCTTTTTCACTTTTTTATCTAAATCAGAAAATTCCAAAAGTAATACAGCATTCAAGTCTTCGCTTTCTGAGTAACTTACTAGAGTAAATCCCTTTGTGTTCCCGGAAAATCACAAATACCACAGAGCTTATCCACACCTAACTGAAACATTGGAATTGCCGTATGATCTTTCTTGCAGTCTTAGCATACGAGGTAGTTTTTCAAGAGGGGATAGAGCGTCTTTGGACACTTTATTCTAGAGTGTTTGGTGTGTCATAAAACACGCATCAACACCTCCCCAAAAAGAAAAATCCGCACGTTTTCGAGACATTCTCCAAAAAGAAAAATCTACTGTGGGAGATGCTTGGACGTTTCCAGGACATTCCCCTAAGGAGAGGTTGTTTTTGAGACATCCCCCATTTTGGGGGACTTTTTGGGGCTCTAAGATGTCTAGGGGACTTCCAAGAGTCTCTCAAATGTCCCAGAGACTTCCAAGCATCCCCCACAATAGATAGCTGCAAAAGTTCCTTTTTTCTAAATCAAAAAGTTTATTTGAAATGTGTGCCATAGGCCCTAACCCTAATGGCCTATGGGCCCCACCCAAACCTTATAACACCCACAAAAAACTTGCAAATAGGCATCTAACTCACATTCCAACTAACTCTAAAGTTTCAACAACAAAGTTGAAAGTTGTAACAACAAGCTCTAAGGGTGAGAAAGATTGCAAGTGAAGGCATTAGGATTGAGGAATAGTGAGAGGAAGAGAAAGAGGAAGAGTGACATCAATCCACCATTGCATCAGAGGATTCAAAGCATTATTCAAGCCTCAACGTACACATCCTTCATAACTATTTTTTTCTGTAATTTTTTTCATTGTTCAATTTAGTAACTAATTAGTAATTACCTATGTAACCTGGGGATGCGTCCCCAACCAAATTAGGGGTGTCCCCGGAAGGAAACGTTTTGGGGATGCGGGGATGCCTTGGAAACGTCTCCATGTCGTCCCTGAAATTCACCAAAAATCAAAAATGTCCCCAAAACGACCAACAAAAAATCTGAAACACCAGTGGACGGCTAGCCATCCCCAGGATGACCAAGGGATGTCTAGACGTCCCCTATGGCCTAGCCACTTTCCAATTGTTTTTTTTTCAAAAACACAAATTGTAATAAAAAAATAAAGGGGTGTGGGCGCTGCTGATTAGGAACAGCTGCATATTTCTATATTTTTCATTTTTGTCATTTTGTAGTTGAAAATTAGTCTTTGGGCAATTTGATGTAATTTTTATATAATATATATGCACATTGTCAATGAATGCAATTAAATTTTGTTAAAACTTCATTTGTTTGTCACTCTCTATGAAATGAAAATAATAAATATCAATTGAACTCTAATATTATGAAGTATGATGTATATGATGATTGCCTTATCAATGCTTTCATATGAATATTTGAAATTTTCTATATTTTTAAAATTTTCCCTATTTTCTTATTAGTCGTCCCCTGTCGTCCCCTAAAAATGGCCTCCCTCCCATCCCCATCCTCGAAATGCATCCCCTCGTCCCTTGCTATTCTCGTCCCGAAAACTTGGGGTAACATAGGTAATTACTAATTTTAGTTGACAAATTTAGTAACTAATTTAGGGGTTTACAATTTACAATGTTATAAATTTCAATTTTAAAGTCATTATTTTAGTTTTACAAATGAATAATGATTAAATTTTAAATTTTTAAATTTTATAACAACAATATTTTCTTATTTAGGTGTTCAATTTTTTTGTCAAGTTCGGACTTTAACTTTTGTGTATCCTTTGTTTCTACACCTTGTACAAGCTAAGTGAAATCCTTGTTTGACAATGGTTACAAAGAAGGATTCTTATTTGTGCATTCTTTGCTTCCACACTTCATGCAACCTAAAGTAAGCAAAACAAAAAAAGAAAAAGAAAATACTTGTGTCTTAATCTCTTGCATTATGCATGGCTTGAATTTTAATTTTAAAATTATAAACTTTAAATTTTATATCATTTCTTGTAGTATCACTATGAATATGAGTTCTCAAAGCATGAGTGAGGATGAGGTTGAGCCTCAGGAGGTTGAAGCAAAACTTGAAACTGAATCAGATCATTCACTTGATGAAAGTACAAAAGTAGAGAAGGGTGAAGCCACAAGTTCCATTGGGAGTGCAAATGTTAGTTTCCCTTCCAAAATGCTATAAAAATATGTTAAGCATCCCTTCAATTCTAAGTCTCCTTTAAAACATTTTGCAACTAAGTTACAAGCAAAGCCTAGGACATTTGGGGGCGTTGAGTTGTGGAAGTGTCACTTTTGTAAACTTGAATTTCAAGGAAACATTACCTAAGTTAATGTCCACCTTCATATCCAAGGCAAAGGTGTAGAAATATGTGTCAAGTTGTAATGTCCCCTTCTTGCACTTGATTAGTTGGAGAGTTCCATTAGCCTATTCTAGGGTTCCTGTAGGTTAAGTGGCGTTGGTTAGGGGGCTCAAAGCCTGTGTGGGCCTTGTGATGGTTTTCAGTCTTTTTCTGTCAAGGGTTATTATTTATAGCAGTGGCCATTTTTAGTACTTACTATTTATAATAAGTCTCAACGCATCTCAGATTATGCCAATTTGGCGTTTGGAAACACTTACTATTTTTAGCAGTTGCTATTTTTAGTAAGTGTATTTTTGGCAACTAGTCCTGGCCTCAGTTACTTCAGCGGTGTTATACTCCATGTTTGGGCATTGGTGAGTTCTAAGGATAATCAAATTAATATTTGTATTTTTCCGTCACTTAAATAATGTTATAAAGTCACTTTATAATTTAAGTGAGGCTCATGGGGCCATCAAAAAGAACCTTCTCTCATGCCTAGGTAAAGGTATTAATAATTTTTTTTTCTAAAAAGCCAAATTATAAGCCTTAAAAGGTGGACGTCACTCTTGGGGAGACATAAGGATTTTAAAGTAAAATCAAAAGTTCATGAAGGGGGGTGTGGGAGTCTTGGAGGGAAAAGATTTCAAACGTGGTTGCCCTAATTTCCCTCACCTCTATAAAAGCATCTCTTTGGCTCTCATTTGATCATCTATCTTTTGGCAACATAACAAGATGCTGCTGGAAGGCTTCCAAGGTTCTATTTTTGCAAGTTGAGGACAAAAACCCCCACCCTTTGTATCTGATTTCGGTGGTGAAAGATCCACCCTAGCCGGGAAAGGTGATTCTACTTCAGAGATCACATTGGGTATTCATAGAGTTCGGATTTCAGTCATTTTGGAGGTTGAATAATGAAAAATTTCTCAGTGTTTTGATGTGGGGTTGAAGGTTTCGGTGTGTTTATTGGTTTGCTTGTTTTTGGTGGTGTTTCAAAGGCAATTAGAGGCATTTTCAGAAGTCTGATTTACATTTCCAGAATTCTGGAAACCTTTTTTGACAGTGGCTGAAGGTGAAAATTCGCTCATAACTCCGTTGGTGGTTTGCAACTCATTTTGGGCATTGGTTCACTGGATTCCTCTCTTGGGCGCCACATTTAGAGTGCTTATTGGATTTATTGGTGAAGCATTGAATTTAGAAGGCAGATTGCCCTCCTAGGGAGCCGTGCCACCTTGGGCATTGTGTAAGATTAGGTCTGCTGTTGTATAGACCTGCAATTTTCCCTTTCTTGGAGTCCGTGTAGCTGTTCTAAGGTGTGAATTCACTGTGATTATTTGGCAACTATTGTATTTATCATCTGGTGTGAGTTTGCAGGCATTTGCTACTGTTATCAAGTCTGCAATTCAATGTATCAGGCCTGAAAATACATTTCTTTAAGTCTGAAATTCATTGGTCTCCATTGCTATCATGATTTGTTATGGTTCTATATGAAAAAAACAAACCCATTTCATTGTTATTTCTCTTCTATGCAATGCTCCCTATGCATGCTTCGCCATGATGAAAAACATGTGAAAAGAACAAACAAAAAAACACATCTGCAAACACATCACAATCAGCAATCAAATCAAAAAAAAAAAATCAGGGGTGATTGTTACACAAGTTGGCACAAAATTTGAAATATAGGGTTGAGATAGTAAATTATGAGGTGGTGGTGAAGAAATTGCACCTACACCTGCTTCTTTGCCACTAAGCAAGAGGGGTCTTCAGAGTTCTGCTTCTACTTTGCAGAGGCCATAAGCACATATTCCAGTTTCTTCTAGTTCAAGGGCAGAAAAGTCTAAGGGGAAATGTAGGGTGACTAGTAATGCTCCAAAATTGCTTGCAAATTTATTCAATATGCAATTGACAGATGAGGCAAAAGATGCCATTGGCCAATTCTTCTTTGTCGATGGCATTCCATTTCATGTGGTTCGCTCTCCTTATTATAAGGAGGTTGTGGCAAAGATAATAAGAGCGGGACCATCATATGTGCCACCAGGGGAGACTAAATTGAGGACAACAATCTAGGATAAGAACTATATTAGATTAATATTTTAACGGAGAAAATGAAGGAAACTTGGGTTAAAAGTGGATGTAGCATAGTCATGAATGGGTGGATAGACATTTGGCATCGTCCGCTCATCAATATCACGGTTACACGTATAGAGGACCCTTATTTCCTTAGGGTTGTTGATTGTTTAAGGCATCGCAAGGATTTGAAGGATTTTGATTTTCAAATCCTTAAAGTTGCTATAGATGAAGTTGGGCCACTAAATGTGGTGCAAGTAGTGATAGGTGCGGCCCATGTCTACAAAGTTGCAAGGAAGTTAATTGAGACATCCTATAAACATATTTGGTAGACTCCTTGTTGTGTTCATGCCATGAATAATGCACTCAAGGACATGGAAAAAATTGGTTGGATCAAAACAATTGTTAGTGATGCTAGAGATGTGTAGATGTTTATTTGAAACCACCACACTTCACATGCATTCTTTAGGACCTTCTCTAAGAAGGAATTATTGAAACCTATAGAGATTAGATATCATCATTTTTCATTCTCTTGGAGAGGATGCTTGAGTTGCAAGAGGCATTGCAACTAATGGTTATGACAGTAATATGGAATCAGAAGCCTAAGTCCAAGACAAAGTAGGGGAAGAGAGTGAAGGATGTGGTGAAGAGTGATATTTTTGGGGTGATGCAAAACATATTGTCTCCATCATTACTCCAATCTTCAAAGTGATTAGATATGGGGATGCCAATGCACCTAGCCTTGGAGAGGTGTATGAGTGCATTGATACTGTTCTTGACCAAATGAAGGTCGTTGTGCGACAAAAAGACCCCACATTGTAATTCTACAATGAACATATTTAGCCTATGTTATTGGTTCGGGTTTGGGTTCAGGTTCAGGTTCGCTTCGCGAGATTGGGAAAAAATTCTTTTGGGGTTGGGTTCGTTTTGAGTTCGTTAATACAAAAACATATAAAAATTAGAAATATATACATATTAGCAGTAATTAAGTTCAAAATATGCCATGTAATGTCCCCGTTTTTAGCACTTCACTTTTTAGTGATTGGTAGCCTATCCCCAGTGTGCTATCGGCTAGTCAGTGGCAGAATTAGGGTTTCCGGCTGCTTGGTGGGTTCTCTTGATGATTCAGGGTTTTGCTTGTTGGAGTTTGGTTGTTTGGATTCTGGATTCCTTCTGGGTTTTCAGAGAGCTTCGCAGAGGTATGACTTGCAATGCGTCGGGCAACCTTTCCGGAACTTACTATTTTTAGTAAGTTACGACGGCTACATCCTGGAGTTTGGGATTTTGGATTGCGGATTCTTTCTGGGTTTTCAGAAAGCTTCGCATTGGTATCGCATGCACTTTGATCCGGGCAACTTTCTGGAATTTACTATTTTTAGTAAATTCTATTTCTGGCAGTGGTCCTGTTGGTTTCGCACGGATGGCTCTCATCTTCAGTCAGCTCAGTTGGTTTGATCAATTTTGGCCTTGGGATGCATTTTGGAGAGATAAGTTCATTTTATTTAAATAATGTTATGTTAATGTTATATTTTAATGTTGACTCCCCCCTTGGCCTAGCTACATCACTTCAAGTTGTTCTTAAAAGGTGTTCTTCAAGGGTGGGCGCTTCATTGAAGGAAATTTATTATTATTCAAAGGTTTATTTCATGCTTGAGTTGGACGCCTTCTTTGAGGAGGGAATTAATTTAAAATTAAAGTCAAATATTGCTTGGAAAATGGGACGCCATCTTTGGAGGGAAAGGAGTTATTTCAAATTTGAAAAGTTAGGGTTTCTAGAAGCTTCTGGAGAGTCTTTCACAAAGTTATAAAAGGAGGTCTTGGGTCCTCATTTGGATCATCTTATATCTTGAGTATTGTTATGCTGCCGAAATGGTGTTGGACTGCTTCGAGGAATGAATGCCTCCTAGCTTGGCTCGACTTCGTGCTTGAGAGATAGCACCTAGTGGAGAGGTTTACTTGTGTTGAGAGGAATTTTGTAGTGAGGTTTGCATTGTACTGCTGTTTTGTCTTTTGTAGCTCAGTTTATTGCATTCCATGTCATTTTTTGGAGATTGCTAATATCATAGCAGAATTGTAGTTTCACTCGTATATTTTAAAATAAAAATATGCTGGTTATGGGTATTGCTCCATTGTGTTTCCTAGGTAAGGGCGCCTCAACTTGGTGAGTTTCAGATTTTTTAGACAAAGCATTGAATTTTAAGAAGAAAATCGCCCTTCTTAGAGGGTCGTACCATTTGGGTCTCCTTGGGAATTGTGCACAAAAAAAGATAAGGGTTTTTGGTGAGGATTTGTGGTCTAAACTTGGTCGCCATCTTCTAAAAGGAGCTATGCATTTGATTTCAGGTCAATAGGATTAGTATTGAGTGAGAAAAGAGCATTTTAGTGAGTCTAAGGGGTGTTGGTTCAGTCATTCATGTTGCTGGTCTGTCAGACCAGACTTGGAAAAATTGCATTTTAGTGTTGATAGAGTGCTAGATAGTCATATTAGACCTTGTGGAGGACATACTTATCATTGCAGCAATTTGAAGAGATCTAATCCGTGTTCTTGCAGGCATTCTCCATCATATTGTAAGCTGCACAGTAGTACTGTCAGCATTTCTTCATTCTGGCTCTTTATGTTTTGTAATTGCCCACTGCATAAGTGGAAGAGGCTGGCTTGCCGCCTACTGCATTTTGAAGTTGCATTTGTATTTCTCTATATCTCCGCCATATGGTCGCCTCATTCCACTTTGGATTGGGAAGCACATACTTGGTGTTGAGTTTCTTTCCGCATCATAATTGATAGGGATCCTCTGACCATATGCACGCCGTCATCTGGCGCATTCTTGGTTAGAGTTACTTTCCAGTTGCAGTTTGAATTAATGTACTGATGATCCTCTAGCCATATGACAGCCTCTCTCTTGTTGAGATTGAGTGCGCATTCTTGGCAACGAGTTAATTGTAACTGCTGGTTTGATTGAACTAACCCTAACGGGTGCTTTCTGCATTGTTGTGTACTTGGCAAAATTTGAAAAAATTGGTTCGAGATATTTCAATGGTATCAGAGCCAAGATCCTGCCATCCTATGAAAGTAGTCAATGATTTAATTGTCAAATGAATGACAGAGATACCAGACACTACGTACAGAGAGAGATGACTATAGAGAAGTCTTTACTTGAGTTAATGCAGGAACTGTTTACGCTAATGAAGGATCCTGACATAAGGTGGGGAATCAGAAAGATTTATGCTAGGTCTGAAAGTCGGGATAGAAAGGTGCACATGTCACATCAGAATGATCGTGAGCTTGATAAAGATACCTTGGCAAATGAGGAGTTAAGGGTAGAGCCCCATAATACTTCCCTTGACTTGCATGTAATAGGAAGTGATGAAGATCAGCTCGGTGAAAAGAACATAACAGTCTTGAGTCCTAATAAGGATTCAACCTATGAAGGTCTTGAAGCTAAGGGCTTCATAGAAGATTTCAGTAGTACTGTTGTATGGGATGAGTTTGCTGAAGAAGAGCAAGTAGAAGGAAATACTGTTGGTGCCTTTGAATCAGCCCTTGACCATTGCCAAAGTGATAATGTTGGTATTGATTCCAACAGGATTGTACCACCTCGTGTTGAAGATTTGGTGATGGATAGTTTTCCTCTTGTTGCTGTCCAAACTCCTCAAGAGTTTTCACAAGAAGAAATTATGACAAGTGATCAAGGAAACCTTTTTGGTATGCATATGATTACTAAAGATGAGATCAGAAATATACCTATAGATGGTGGTTACATTGAAGGAAAAAGGGACGAAGTTTTCAAAACAGCTAACATTGAAGATTCTTTGCTTCACTATGACATTGGTGACTTGGGTGAACGTGGGTTTGATCATCAAACTAAGCCCTTGGAGAGAAGGACTTATGAAGAAATCAGTTCAAGTGAGTTACATGGTGACCTATTCAAAGACTCAACACTCCAAGAGAAGCATGAAGAGTACTTTTCTTTTGATCAAAACAATCAGCCTTTTTCCATTTGGGATCCCGGTTGGTTGACACCAAGGTATGATAAAGAACCTTTGTGGGATGAATTTCCCTTTGATCCAGATGAAGATCAAAAATCAGATTGCATGGCAAACTATGAGGTGGCCATTGAAGAGGAAGTTGTCTTCGAAGAAGAAGAGTGTTCAAAGAAGCTCCATAATGATCTCTTTGAAGTGGTTGCAGCCACTAAAGAAGAAAATGTTTCTACGGAAACTTTCCGAACAGCGGATGATTATGATCCATTGAGCAAGTTGGATGCTGCTATAATGTTTGATCAAGAAGACAGTGATGAAGAAGAAGAGCTAGAAGACCATATGGCTCTTGAAGAGGAAAGAGTTAAAGAGGTTTACAAACACAAGTCTGATTTTTCCATTCAAGAAGCTGATTGCAAACATAGAGTCGAAGAAATCATGGAGAATGATCATCTCCATGGCATTGAGCATTATCCGCATGTTGGTGGTAAAGTACAAGGATGTTGGAGCAGCATTGAGGGCAGCAAAGACAAGGGGCAAGGTTCTGATTTTCAGTTGCAGCCTATCAGCAGTTCATCATCTTTGAATTCTCATGATTGGGACAGACAATTCAAGGTGTCCGTTGACAAGGAAGTGCAAGCTCTATCCCTGTTTGATCACACACATAGCTTGGTTGAAGAATTGTACTGGAAGGCTCAGCTTGAAGAGAGACAAAGAGGAGTGAAAGATGAAGTTGCTCTTCCCAATTTGCAACTTATCAGAGATTCTTTGGAGACCTTGAAGTCCGAATACATGCACTTGATTGAAGACCGAGATCGTGCCATTGAAGTTGCAAAGAAGAACATTTGTGCTTTTCAAGAAAAGGAGAGTATGGTTGATGAGCTCACTCTGGAGCTCGAATCAACAAAGGACATGTTGAAAGAAACTCAGTTGGCTCTAACAGAGGTTGAAGACCAGTTTGCTGACTTCAAACTTTTCAAGGAGCAAGAGGGTGCACACAGAGCTGAAGAAATCAAGCAAGTGATTGGAGAGCTTGATAGTCTTCAAGCGGAGTTTGATCTTGGAAGTGTCTCAAGAAAGTCGGAAGTTGCATGTGCAGATTTGGAGAAGCAAGATGAAAGAAGAGAGTTTCAAGTTTTTAACAATCCTCTCTTTGAAGTGGGTGCTGAGGAAACTTATGATAATCCTCTTTTTGTGATGGAAGATGAAACATCAGTTGATAATAGCACGAAATGGGATCCTGATGAAGTTTCCCAACACAAGATGGAATGTGATTTTCAGCTTATTGAAGATTTGCAAGCCGAACATGAGGGAGATTCGTTCCTTGCAATTGGCAATCTTCCGCGAAGAACGTTTGAACAAGAATGCTTAAGAAGGATTGAGGATGTAGTCTCCACTTGGGAATTGTTGAATCAAGATGTGACCAGCACCCTTGACATCAAGATGTTGTCCAAACATAGTTTGGTAGCTGTTCATAGTTCCATTACAGCAGCAAGGAGTGAAGAAACCAGACTTGTTACTCATGATGTAAGGGAGAAAGGGGGTCCAAAACATGGTGTTTACATGCTAGACAATCCATCCCTTTGGTTGAATGATGCTGTGGCACTTACTAGTATATTTTGGGAGTTGGATTTGAGATCACCTAATGTTTCATGCTCCAATGTTGTTGAAGCTTTCATGGATTGGTTTCGGAGGTTCATCAGAGGGAATGCCAATTTTACAAGTGTACACTTGATTTTGACCTGCACTCAGAGATGTGCTATTTTTCCTTTCCGGAGTGTTGGAGCTTATTTTCAATTGGGCATCCATGCTTGGGATTCTCAACATAGGTTGATGGAGCTTATTACTTGTGGAAAGGACTTTCGGAGGGATAAGGATCAAATTTCCATTTTGGTTGGTATTGTTCCCTTCTTTTCCAGCCACTTGATGGTTCCGTTTGTTCATCAACAAATGGATTGGAGAGAAATTTTTAGTATGGGTTGGAAAGATGAACAGTTGGTTGCTCTTGGCGTTGATCCTTGGCCAAGACAAGGGCAGATTTTGGGACATGAGCTTGCTGGTTGGAGGCAGACCAGCCATGTTACTTGTGGAGTTACTCTCGTTTGGGAGAGTTTTCCCATCACTACTTGTCAAAGAGGTGGTAATTTTCAGTTGGAGATTGTTCTAGTGTGTTTTCTTGCCATTTTTGAGGCGTTATCTTGCAACTCAATGTTCATTTCATACACTCACTCTTGGAAATTTCATTGGTGTTGCTGTTTTTTCTTGTGTGAAGTACTAAAATCAGATTGCTCTTCGCTGACTTTAGCCTTGAACAGCAGAGACTATTTGTTCCTTCACACCAATTCTATTCTCGGGGTTCATCTTATGGAGGCTTGTGATGTTAACTTTGACAGTTTTCTCTCATTGTTGGTTCGGAACAGCGAACTACCACTTGTTTTGATTCATCATTCTGAGACTCATGAGGTTGGAACTATGAGAGTTTTCTGTAGTCTTCATGGTGGTATCAATATAATTCGGTTGGTGCATAGTAGCTCCATGAGGAGACGTGAGTTTGAGTTTGTTGAGCTCTTGCAAAGGATTGTTTTCCTCTTTGCAAGAAGATTTGAAGATGTCACTTCTGCCATCAGGGCTTCGTTTGTTACCATGTGGAGGTATGCTAAGGAGATTGATTTTGAGTTGAGTAGCCTATCTTTCTTCTTGCCTAGAATTGTGGTTGACAGTGGTATGGTTGTTACTGTTGACTCTGGGCATCTTGGACTTGAGGTGTTGCATGATATTGATCTCAGTCCTTTAAGATCTTTCAATTTGAGTATCATGGATGGTAACACCTTGGAGTTACAAGGGAGGTTAGTGCAGCAGTGGCATGATGTTTTCATTGATGTGATCAGAGTGGTGCAGCAGTGGCATAGTGGGTCCTTCTTGAGATGGATTTGGGAACCTGGGATCATACTTGTTTTGGTATGGATTAGTCTTAACTTTTCTGAGTTATGATGGTGTTGCTTTGTTGTCCCTCATTTTTGACTTGTTAAAAATTGGGATAACCTATCAAAATTTTAATAAAATTTGATAATTTTCTCTTCTAAGGCACGTTTTACGAGGTGCAAAGGTTAGAAAATTTCAGTTTTGGGTCTATAGTCCTTTTGGTTAACATTTTTCACTCACTCTCGTCCGTTTTCGTGAAATTCTGAGTCATTTTTAGTGTCTTTTTGACCAAATTCGGGTTTTTTAGGCAACTCAGCAGAATAGGAAAATTTAAGCTTAAAAAGCAAAATTGCTAAAACTTCCAAAAATCCCGAAATTGCTAAATGTCCAAAAAATCCCGAAATTGCTAAATGTCCAAAAAAACCCGAAATGCAAGTAAAAGGCATTTTTGAAGTTTCACAAGTTATTTTTCAATTGCAATGAGTCTCTAAAAACCCGAAATGCAAGTAAAAGGCATTTTTGAAGTTATTTTGTTATTTGTTATTTTTTTTCACTTGTAATGAGAGCATCAAAACCCCAAAATGAGCGCCTTTTGCGGTGTTTTGTGAATTATGTAGCTGTTCTTTACCTCAGATGTCCTTACTTGAAGAGATTTTGGCATGAAGAACACTTAACAAGGTCTGCAACTTTATTAAATCCCCCATTTTTGCTTTACCATTGCCACGTTTTTGCAGATTTGAGTTTGCTCAAGGCGCCTAGGGTTTTATTTATTTATTTATTTTTCTTTATTTTGGCTTGTAAACTCTTGTTGCAGATCTGTTTCTCTTTATTTTTGTTGTTTCTCTTCATTTTAATGTTTTGAAATCTTTTGTTATTAGGGCGCCTTTGTGTGAGTTTGAATCTGCATTTGATGGAAACGTTCATTGCTGAAAAACATCGCTTCATTTCTAAACGCTTCATTCATTTTGTCATGTCCCCCTAATTGAGTATGGTGATTTAATTAAATTATTTAATTAGGTTGTCCAAATTATTGATAATTTATGAGGATAGCTTAATTGACGATTTAATTAAATCAAAAGATGTTATTAAATTAATTATTTATTAAGTTATTCCCATAAAATAAAATATCAAAAGGGATGACTTATTATTTAATTAATTTAATAATAAAAAGTGACTTAATAATAAAATAATAAAATAATAAAGTCACTTAAGGAATAATCAAGAATCTTCTAGAAGTCTCTTGGTGATGAGGTTGAAAAAGTATAAAAAGAGGCTTGGGCTATGCATTTGGACATCTTGAGTTGAATACACTTTTCTACTACACTGCTGAAGCTGAATGCTTAGCTTATTGTTTTTCAGTCTTCGTTTGTGAAAGACCAAACCTAGCTGGTTAAGTGCCAATTTCGGTTGTGCAACACCAACCCTAGTTGGATAGTGGAGGAAGATACTTCAGTCTTTCTCATTGTGCTAATTGCAATCATTTTTGGAAGAGTTTGGAAAGTTATTTGAAGTCTGCAATTTTGTTTCAGTCTGCAGATCAGCCACGAGAGAAATTACATTTTCACTCGTTGCTCTTCAATAAGGAGATATAATTTTGTGGGCACTTGAGGGATTGTTTTCTTTGAAGCTGACAATCATTTCTATAACAATTTTGGAGGCCAATACTGCTGTATTTATTTTTCTAAAAAGTTGCCAGGCAAAACCAAGGGCGACCTCTTGGCAAGGGGGCGATTTTAGTTTTGGAGGCACAATAAATCCCAATTAAATTTGTGAGGCATTGCTGGGCATAGAGAAGGGTCGACACACTTTCTTGAAGGACAAATTCAGCTTCATCAAAGAGAAACGAGCTTATTTGTGGGTGCTGCTACAAAACCAGGTTCTTCATTTCTGAAGTTATTTTGCATTTAGTGTCTCATTTACATTAGGGATCATTTTCTGGTATAATCAGCATCATGGCAATGTAATTACAATCATATTATGAACAATCAGATTGCATATGTAAGGCTGTTATGAGTATGGTAGTTGGCATTGATAGTTTTAGTCAAATCTATATTGTAATAAGTCTGATTGCACTTCATCTACAGCTTGTAATCACTTCTATTTCATTGCAATATCATATTGGAGAGATAAGGAGTTTGTATGCAATCTATTTGTCAAAATATCTTTCATATATCCTTGCATATCACTAAATTAGTTTTCATGCCAAGTGTTTGTGAAAATGCCTCTTGGCTGTAGGTGTGTATTTGCATTTAGAAATTCATGTATATGCATTTGAAAAATACAAAAAGAGCTGCATATCATTTTAATTACTTGCTTAGTCATCTTTACATTCATTTTCAAGCATTCTACATCATTTACAAGCATCAAAAACCACTCTACAACAAACTGGAAACAAAATCAGCAACCAAGAAGGTTACAAGACAAGTGTTTGACAAAATTACCAAGGCTGCAATTCACTGTTTTTATATCAGATTTGGTCAGGCACTTACACATTTCCATTCTACCTTCATTCAAATAGGCATTTTCCATATTCATTCCATTACAAAACGCGTTTTATGAAAACGCCTTTCATTTCATTTAAAAAATGTCATTCTCATTTCATATGCCATACATTTGCCTTTCCATTTCAAAACGTGTTTTTAGCTAGGCTACCTTCATTTGAACGCCATTCATTTTCAGCTATCTTTCATTCATTCCATTCCCTTTTTCATTCGCCCTTCATTCATTCCATTCCAATTGACCTTCATCTCATTTCATTTCGCATTCATATTTCATTCCATCTCATTACCATTTTCTAGAAAAGAAGAAAAGAATAAAAATGCCCTAGAAAGCAAATCGGGATTTTTCCAATCAATTACAAGTAGGGTATTTTTGTCTAAAATGCAACTACAAGTTAGCACAAGGAAATAAACTTGCAATGGCTTCCAAATATCCCTATTTCACTTTTTACTTGCTGTCAGCCTTCCAAAACCCGAAATTCACTTGTGAGCCCATTTTTGCATCAATTTATCCCTTCCCTTGTCAGTCTTGTTTGCACACATGATCTATCAAACCAACAAACCAAGGCATGGGCATTGTTTTATAACAATTTCATCTTGAATAAGGTGTTATGGGTTCTTCATCGGTGAACAAAAGAAGAAGAGATACAACAGTAATTCATGGAGCAGCTCGAAGGTCAATAATCCTCATGAAACCATCTAGGGACAAAGTAAATCAAGCATGGAAAAAGGACGCAACAAAGAGAAGAACTTCCTAAAGAAATGGTATTACTCCAAGCCTGTGATAAGGTTGCAGTTGCCAAGAACACACTAGGCCCTGATCCAGCTGAGTTGCAAGAAATTATCAGCAAGTTCTTATCTTTCAGAGCTAGGAACGAGACAAGTTGAAAATATTAGGTTGTTTTATGTATTTTACTTTCGACAAAGTATATGTAAAAACAAGTTTTGCAATTGCAAGTGTTCTTTTCTTGCAGTTTTGGAAAATGTAATTACATGTAAGTTCTTACAAAACAAATCACAATTTGGATTGTAATTTTGAATAAGTCAATTGCAATTAGTTACCGGTTGAGAGATTTTGTCAAGTTTGTTGGGATCCTCCCACCTTTTTCTCATGACCTCTCTCCTATAAATACTTGAGAGGGTCCTTTGTAATCTTTTATCTTTTGGCAATGCAACGAAACTCTGCTAGTTTGTATGTGCACTTTAAGACTTTGAGCTTAGATGTAAATCAAATTATAGTCAATTAAAAGAGGCAAATTGCTTTCAAACTTTGTGTTGATTCAAGGTGTTATGTGACGACATTATCTGGAATTGATTGTGAGTTTTTGTGGTGTTATACAAGAGAGATTTAAACTCAATCTTGCAGACTTTGAGCTTCAAATTGTATTTAAAGTTTTAGATTGGTTTCCAAATTTGATACTGCAAACTTTGAGTTGTTTGTCACATTTGAAGTTATTGTAGAACGCTCAAACAAAGGGGGCAACTTGCAGACTTTGTGTTGCTTTTATTTTCTATGTTTGTGCATTAAAACTACATCATCATGTAGTTAGATTTTAAGCTGCTACATACTATACTTGGTTACGAGAAAATCATTTAAAAAGGTTGATAGGAGAGCAAATTGTTAAAGACTTTGTGCTTTCAATTTGATTTCCCGTCCTGGAGGAGCAACGGAGGACTTTGTGCCTTTATGGAAACTTTGCTTCTTTATTTGTTCACTTCATAAATCATTTATATTTTCAGTTGTGATTCTTTTCTGAAACAAGAGAAAAGAATAAGTGTCTTTTCTGGAAAAAGAGAACAAGACAGAGTTTCACCCAGATTTAGAATAGATTTATAGTTAGAGTGTATTTCTGAATTGTTAAAATAGATAGAAAAAGGGGGAGCCTTCCCTTTGAAAATAGGAGAGTTAATCTCACGTGCTTTGGTTGAAACCACAATTTTGTATGCTTTCACAAGAATACAAAATTTTCAACCAACATGCTTGAGGACAAGCAATTTTGGGAAGGGCGGACTGTGAATGTCCCATTTTAAAGTACTCACTTTTCAATGATTGCAGCCTATCCCTCAAAGGTGTCAGCCGGGCTAGTCATGGGCGTAATTCAGGGTTTCCACAGGGTTCTCTTGATGATTCTCCGGGTTTTGCTTGTTGGAGTTTGGTTGTTTGGATTTCTTTGATTCCTTCCTGGTTTTCAGAGAGCTTCAAGAGAGGTATGATCAGTAAGCGCTCTAGCAACCTTCCTAATTACTATTTTAGTAAGTTACAACGGCTACATCCTGAAGTTTGGGATTTTGGATTGCAAATTCTTTCTAGGTTTTTAGAAAGCTTCGCATTGGTATTGCATGCACTTTGATCCGGGCAACTTTCTGGAATTTACTATTTTTAGTAAATTCTATTTCTGGCAGTGGTCCTATTGGTTCTGGCGCAGATGGCTCTCATCTTCAGTCAGCTCAGTTGGTTTGATCAATTTTGGCCTTGGGATGCATTTTGGAGAGATAAGTTCATTTTATTTAAATAATATTATGTTAATGTTATATTTTAATGTTGACTCCCCCTTGGCCTAGCTACATCACTTCAAGTTGTTCTTAAAAGGTGTTCTTCAAGGGTGGGCGCTTCATGGAAGGAAATTTATTATTATTCAAAGGTTTATTTCATGCTTGAGTTGGACGCCTTCTTTGAGGAGGGAATTAATTTAAAATTAAAGTCAAATATTGCTTGGAAAATGGGACGCCATCTTTGGAGGGAAAGGAGTTATTTCAAATTTGAAAAGTTAGGGTTTCTAGAAGCTTCTGGAGAGTCTTCACAAAGTTATAAAAGGAGGTCTTGGGTCCCCATTTGGATCATCTTATATCTTGAGTATTGTTATGCTGCCGAAATGGTGTTGGACTGCTTCAAGGAATGAATGCCTCCTAGCTTGGCTCGACTTCGTGCTTGAGAGATAGCACCTAGTGGAGAGGTTTACTTGTGTTGAGAGGAATTTTGTAGTGAGGTTTGCATTGTACTGCTGTTTTGTCTTTTGTAGCTCAGTTTATTGCATTCCATGTCATTTTCTGGAGATTGCTAATATCATAGCAGAATTGTAGTTTCACTCATATATTTTAAAATAAAAATATGCTGGTTATGGGTATTGCTCCATTGTGTTTCCTAGGTAAGGGTGCCTCAACTTGGTGAGTTTCAGATTTTTTAGACAAAGCATTGAATTTTAAGAAGAAAATCGCCCCTCTTAGAGGGCCGTACCATTTGGGTCTCCTTGGGAATTGTGCACAAAAAAAGATAAGGGTTTTTGGTGAGGATTTGTGGTCTAAACTTGGTCGCCATCTTCTAAAAGGAGCTATGCATTTGATTTCAGGTCAATAGGATTAGTATTGAGTGAGAAAAGAGCATTTTAGTGAGTCTAAGGGGTGTTGGTTCAGTCATTCATGTTGCTGGTCTGTCAGACCAGACTTGGAAAAATTGCATTTTAGTGTTGATAGAGTGCTAGATAGTCATATTAGACCTTGTGGAGGACATACTTATCATTGCAGCAATTTGAAGAGATCTAATCCGTGTTCTTGCAGGCATTCTCCATCATATTGTAAGCTGCACAGTAGTACTGTCAGCATTTCTTCATTCTGGCTCTTTATGTTTTGTAATTGCCCACTGCATAAGTGGAAGAGGCTGGCTTGCCGCCTACTGCATTTTGAAGTTGCATTTGTATTTCTCTATATCTCCGCCATATGGTCGCCTCATTCCACTTTGGATTGGGAAGCACATACTTGGTGTTGAGTTTCTTTCCGCATCATAATTGATAGGGATCCTCTGACCATATGCACGCTGTCATCTGGTGCATTCTTGGTTAGAGTTACTTTCCAGTTGCAGTTTGAATTAATGTACTGATGATCCTCTAGCCATATGACAACCTCTCTCTTGTTGAGATTGAGTGCACACTCTTGGCAACGAGTTAATTGTAACTGCTGGTTTGATTGAACTAACCCTAACGGGTGCTTTCTGCATTGTTGTGTACTTGGCAAAATTTGTAAAAATTGGTTCGACATTTCACTTCACCATATTAATAGTCAAATAACATAGCAAAAATACACCACCACTTTCATAGTCAAATAATAAAATATTAGTGATACTCAAATGTCATGATATAAATTAAAGTTCAAACATAATAATGTAAGTGTTTACAATCAACCATCATTGATCATTGATCAATCATATGGGTCATCAAAAATATCATCATCAACATCCATATTAGATGCTATATGTTGTGGTAAATTAGAAGAACCATAAATAGCATCATTGGCACTCACACAAGCACTGATACTAGCACTCTCATGCTAACTAGCTGCCATAGGCTCATAGTTATCATCAATATCAAGTGCAACGAAGTGGCTTGTGGAAGCATCCAAGTCAAGACGCTCTGGCTCAATATCCCACTTCCTTGTGTCTCCTTTGTAGGAACTTTGTTTGTGTGTAATGAGGTGCGAGTTTGAATGCACATACACCAAGCCCTCTACCTTTTTTGAATGCAGTCTATTGCGCTTTATTGAGTGTATGAAGGAGTATGTGCTCCAATTCCTCTTAGAAGAAGATGAACTAGCAACCTATTAAGACCAAATTAAATAGTTAAGAGTTACAAAATTAACTAATTAAAATTACAAAATATAAAACTTAAATTTAGAAGATAAAAGATTTTGACTATAAAACTTACTTGGGATAGAACTTTTATTGCAAGAGGTTGGAGGTGTGTGTATTCTTGGCCATGGAATTACCACCAACTATGAGCATCCACCCTGTACTTGTCTTGAAGAGCATCAAGACTAAAATCACTAGAGCATGCAAAACCCATGAACTCAACCCTCACTAGATCATGTTGGTCACGATCAGTGAAGAGTCTACGAAGTGTTGCCTTGTACCCTTGAGCCACTTCCACATCTCTATATGGGGCAACTCTTGATGTCACAGAAAGTATCTCAGCACTATAGTATTTGGGACTCAATGCAAAAGCAATTAGATGCAACAGAGTGGTCATTTTGTTCCATCTCTCTACAATGATTTGATGTAGCTCTTTGAAGAACTTTTCTTCAGGATCTTCCTCTTTTGCATTGATAATGGTTTTCATCTTCTCAATCATTGAGTCAATGCCATCATATACTTCGCCCAAACAAGGTCTATCCATGTCAGTATAACGGATCATGCTCAATATGGGCTCAGCAAAACTGAGATACTCAACACAATCCCACCAATTGTCATCTAGGATCATTTGCTTAACCTTGGTTGCCCTTTCAGTGCTAGATTGCCTCCATACAGACCAATTAGGGTTGATGACCATATTAGAGAGTGCCTAAGAAACCTTGACAAGTCATATCAACACAATTGTGTTGGAGGCAAAATGGGTCTCAACAACCTATTTGAAAATCAAAATAAAATAAAAATTTTATTTACAAAAATTAAAATTTAAAATTTAAAATATTACTAAAGTGAAACATGTTTATTATTTAACTTACCTTCAATAGTGTTGGTAAAATTCCAAAACTAAAATTTTTGCTTCACTAAGGCATTTTGCTTAATTCAGTCTTATTCTTGTTAAAGTGTTGTCAAAAGGTCGTTTTTGGGGTTTTCAAATATGGAGTTGGTGTCAGTGTCATGTCAATCTGTTATTGAAGAGATTTAAGAAAAATGAAAATCTGAACGGAAAACATCAAAATTTTCTATCTCTGGAGAAGGGAGCATATTCTCAAATGGGCGCCCTATCTTTTAGGGGCCTGGGGATTCCTTGTTTTGCGGTTTGTCACCTCCAGCCAGTACATTTGTCCGGCATCACGCCGCCTTCGCAGTTGAGCTATCAAGCCTGGCTAAACGGACCTCGCTTTTGAGCAAGTTACTTCGGGCGACATAAGCAGCAAATCGAGGCGAAAAGCAAAGAAATGGTCAGTCTGAATGAAAGAGCAACTTTGAAAGGGGCGCCTTTGTTTTTCACACCTCGATGACGCTTCTTCGGGAAATGTGCCTTTGCGTATGTCGCGTAACGAGCTTGGCTTCAGTTGAACCTCGAAGTTCCAAATTCTCGAAAAGTTGATAACCGTGGTTTAGCGATTTTGTTTTTCCCTTCGCTCAAAATGGTTGAAATTTGACTGTCAGGAAAAGTGTTCTTTCAAAAGCGCTTTTTGGATTTTTGAGCCTTCAGATGTCAGTTTTATGACATGCAGTATCAAGATATCATTTGATCAGTTTTTACTCAGCTCCGCAATGCACCTGTCAGCCAGCCAATCAGAGAAGTCAGTCAATCAGTGTCAGAGGATGAACAGAGGTCCCGACAGAGGTTTTAGCCTAAATTTTTATGAAATTTGGCTAAGTCTGGAATTCGCCCAAGAGTTCAAATTTGAATTTTCGAAAGTGAGTTGAATGGACGCCTTAACTGGAGTTCTGACTGTAGTTAGACTGAACGATTTCTGGGTTGTCATCTTCAGTTCATATGTTTGCATGTGGAGTGATCTTTCAGTTTGCATGTTCAGTTAACTATCTTGCATGTTCAGTTAACTTGATTGCATGTTAAGTTTAACTGAAGATAATCACTAAAAGTCAACTGAAGTTTGCATGCATGGCGAATTTGGTCAAAATTGAGAAGATTTTAGTGAAGATAACGCTTCATCAAATGTTAACTGAAGTCATGAAAAGGGACGCCATATTTTGATGAAGCATTAGTTTGTGAAGCGTGAAGCATAAAATTTGTGAAGTATGGCGAATTTGCATGTCAACTTGAGTTTCAAAAAAGGTCGCCATATTTAAGGTTGAGTAGT
Source organism: Sequoia sempervirens (assembly GCA_007258455.2). Classification (NCBI taxonomy): domain Eukaryota; kingdom Viridiplantae; phylum Streptophyta; class Pinopsida; order Cupressales; family Cupressaceae; genus Sequoia; species Sequoia sempervirens. The sequence continues at coordinate 27,907 of VDFB02051261.1, forward strand.
GAAGCATCAATTTGTGAAGCTACGCACTTTTTAAGGGATTGCAACTTTAATTCAAAAGGGTTGCTATTTTTAGTTTTATTATATTGAAGCATGGCGCACTTGTTGAATGACAACTGAAGTCTTGAAAGGGTCGCTATTTTTAGCTTTGTGAAGTTGGCGAATTCACCTTTTGTCAACTAAAGTTCAAAAGGGACGGCATAAATGATGAAGCAAAATTTTGTGAAGTTGACGCATTCAACAAAGATTGTTAACTGAACTTCTAAAAGGGTCGCTATTTTTAGCTTATTCTTTGCATGAAGATGGCGAACTCTTATCTTATTCTTGTTGTTAACTGAAGCTATCTAAAGGGCACGCCTTAGGTCAGATTGATGAATCCAAAGAGAATTTGAAGATGGCGAACTTAAGACAAGTCTTAACTGAAGCTTAAGTCGCATGTTTGAGTTTTAACTAAAGATGTGAAAGGCTAACCCTAATGCGCCCACCTTTTGAGCTTGTTTATGTTCCAGTTAACTGTGAAGGGGTCCAATGAGAAGCCAAGCGCCATTTTTAATGCATGCTTTGTTTAGTGCGAATTTCTTATGATGAAATTCTATATATTTCAAAGATGGCGTCCATTATTGCATCATCTTTTGCTCTGAAAGCTTGTATTCTTTTGAGCGACCAGCAAGCTTACGGTGATTCAGGTGTCCGTTTTCAGTGTTCTTCGAAGCTACGAGCTCAGATTCTTCAGAGGAAGTCAATTCTAGACTTCATTTCCACTTTGCATGCAGGTTTTATAAAAATTCAAAGAAGAAATTTGCAGATTTTTCAGAAGCAGACAAGCAAAACTTTCTATCTTCTGTCTTATTTCTTCTATTTCTCACCTTAGGTACTTTCTTCGCATGCCAGAGTAATTTAACACATTTTCAGAATCTGATCATCTGGGTTCTCATATTTCAGCGTTTGCAACAAGACCCACTTCTTAGATTTTTT
>VDFB02051262.1:0-24442 GCA_007258455.2 Sequoia sempervirens
GTAGGATTATTTCTGATAGAGATCCTGTATTTACATCAGCCCTATGGACTTCATTACAACATGCTCTAGGTACATAGTTGAACTTTAGTTCAATGTATCATCCTCAAACCGATGGAAAAATGGAGAGAGTTAATCAAATATTAGAGGATATGCTTAGAATGTACGTAATGGACCAACAATCACATTGGGAGGATTATCTGTACTTAGGAGAATTTTCTTACAATAATGAATATCAGAGTTCCATAGGTATGCCACCATTTCAGGCATTATACGGATGTCCTTGTCGAACTCCATTGAGTTGGGATCGACTTGAGGATAGAGTGTTACTTGGTCCTGAGATGCTTCGAGACATGGAGCAACAGGTTGACCGTATTAGAGAACATTTGATAGCAGCACAGGATAGACAAAAGAAGTATGCCGACGCGCATAGAATAGACCGACAATTTGTTGTTTGTGATAGAGTGTTTCTTCGAGTGCGACCGCGAAAGAGTCCAATCCATTATGGAAAAGGCTCTAAGCTTGCACCTCGTTTCGTTGGGCCATTTGAGATCCTAGAGAGGATTGGTCCTATGGCGTATCGACTTGCCTTACCACCCAGTTTTTCACGTATTCATGATGTTTTTCATGTATCAATTCTTAGACCATATCATCCCAACATTTCTCATGTACTTGATTGGAATGCGTTACAGGTAGAGGACGGGCAGCTGGCTTTGGAGCCCGTGGCCATTCTACAGTGCCAGACGCTCAGTCTTAGGGATCAAGACATTGATCAGTTGAGGGTCCAATGGGATCCTAGCCATGAGGCTTCTGCTACTTGGGAGGATGCGACACACATAAGGGAACTTTATCCCTATCTGTTCGCAGGCTTTCAGGAGCAAGCCTGATCTTAGGGGGGGAGGATGTAGTACCCCTCCATTTTGCTTGTGATTTCTGTTAGCATGTTTTTACATTGATAGACTTTGATACCTTGTTTTGTATATTTTGATCGCTGACTTTTGAGCGACAGTGGATTCGTTTTGTGATATGTTAAACATTGTATGGTGATAATTAATTTCTGACATGCTTTGTAATAGCGTAGATATTTCCTTCAGATGTTATTGCTATATGTATGTTTATGGTAGATTAATTGTTACTTAATTTTTTAGTTTGATGTGACGTGTATTGGTGTGGAGAACGGAGTTGCATCACTCGCTTGCGAGTGCCCTATGATTTCCATGATTTTCTCCGCACGGTGTGTTTGTACAATGGATTATATATATGTATGTCATTTGTGTGATTGTAGGATTGCAGGTACATGACACCGACTCCACTTGGTTACTTATGTCTGAGCATGTCAAGACTCAACAGAGATGTTGATTGGGAGGTAGTGACATGGTTTATCCTAGTCTAGTCTTAAACTCAGTCACAGTATATCGTCAATTTTAGTTTGGAGTCTTTGGTTGTTTTATAAGTGCCTGATTGGATTAATTGTTTTGAAAGGAAAATTTTGTTAATTTAATGATAGCTTGTTATTCTTTAATTTACTGTTTATTTAAATTAATTTTAAATGTTAAAAAAAAATAAGTTTTACATTTTATTTAATTAATTAATTAGATTGTTTGGTTAAGTAATTTAATCATTGAGATTAAATTCATTTAATTAAATAAATAAATTAATTGAATTAAAATTGCTTTAATTGTGTGAATAGATTTAAATTTAAAATTAATTGTTATGTGGGTAATGGTATTTTTATTGTTAAATAAATAAAATAAATAAAGAAAAGGGAAATTGCATTTTTAAAGTTTGAATTCTTTAAATCTAGAAATGCATTCAAGTTTTGATAAGGAAGAAATAAAAGATTACCGTGAAGTTGTTGAAATATATTTTTTCTTCTCGACATGTGTGGCAGTTGAATTAATTGCTTCTTGTTGAGAATTTGCTCGGATGTTATATGGGATTTGGGAAAAATAGAAGATTACTTCTTCACGGGAAATGAAAAGAAGAGGGTTCTGTTAAAAATTGTTTTTGAGAAAATTTTGTGATTTCCTTTGTGAATTGTTGTGTATTTCTGGAAGATCTCTAGTTGAGTTTTTGGCATATTTTGGGATTTTGTGTTCGGGAAGGGATTTGGAAGCTACAGGAAAAGATACTCTTCACCAGCCAAGTTCTACAAACTACAGAGAAATAGGTATTTTTCTATTTAAATTAATTTGTCTCATTTTGAAAGATTGCCTGTTTAAGAATTAGAGTTGTGCAAATTTGTTAAATTATGAATTTAGAAGTTTGTAGAGTAAACTATTGTGTTTTGTGACTTCTGTATTCTTCTCGGCAAATTAGTCTGTAGAGGATTTATTATTTCTTTGTTAAAAGCTTCCTGTAGGAGATAAGTTTGAGTAAAATTTGTGAAGGGAAATCATTTGTTTGGGAAAATGACAATTGAAATCTCTGGGAATAAATTAGAATTTGTTTGGAAAATTTTTGTGTGTATTTCCCATTGAATAACCCTGTTGAAATTTCTCAATTTCCCCATTACAAACCCTTTAAAATATATGCATTTTTTTTTTTTAAAAAGGGGTAAAATTTATTGAATCAACCAACAAAGTACAAAGAGCAGGGGCCAAGAGCCCGAGAAAGAAACAACACCAGCATAAAAAAACCCCCCAAAAGGGGCACAACTAACCATCCATATCTTCCTTGACAAGAGTCTCAAGTTCCAAGGCACATTCCGGAGGTAGGTGAGTCCAATCTCCCATCCTCCATCCCTCTCCACGATCAGAAGCCCACTTAGCCAGGCAATCCACAGTCTTATTCCACTCACGAGGAACATAGCAAAAAGAGACAACATCCAAAGAAGTGCTCAACCTAAGAATTTGTCTCCCCACCACTGCCAGATGCCAATCCACATCTTCCACCCGTTGCAAATTTAGCATATCCACTACCACCTGAGAGTCTGACTCACAGATAATCTTGCTCCATCCTAGAGCACAGCCTCTTTCAAGCACCATGAGGACAGCAAGAGCCTCCATGTAATTATTGGTTTGAATCCCTTTATATTCAGAGAATAAGAAGATAACCTTACCAGAGCTGTCCCTGCCAATTCCTCCAACCCCAGCATGCCCAGGATTTCCCCTAGAAGACCCATCTGTATTGATCTTGAGAGTCCCAAAAGGGGGGGGGACCACTTTCCCTCCCTACAAACCTTCCTTTTAGCTTTCCTGCTTCTGCTCTGTTGTAACTTCCCAAGAGCACCACTAGAATCCGCACAAAGAATATTCAACTTTTGGACCACCCGCACGTCTCCAGGAGCAATATCCTCCGAGAGATCACACTTCGCAGCAAGAGTCTCCTGAAGCATATTTATTACTTGCAACCACACCTGCTGAACCCTCTTAGGCTTATCCTGAAAGATCCTACGGTTCCTTTCCAACCACACCTGCCATATAATAAAACCTGGACCAATACCCCAAGCCACCTCCAGAAAAGAAGTCTTAGAAGGGGGTCTACCAAGGCTGTTCCAAAACTCAACCAAAGAGTGAGCATGTATACAAGCATGCTCCCAAGCTTCCCACCACCAGTGCCAAATAACCCTGGTGAAAGAACATTGGAAAAAGAGGTGCGAACTGGTTTCTTCGCTTTGATGACATAAAGTACAGATAGAAGGCCCATGGAATCCCCTCTTCTGAAGATTCTCCCAGGTAAGACATTTGTTCTGAACCACAAGCCATAAGAAAAAGTTGCATTTGGGCCAAGCTGACTTATTCCAAACTTGCTTCCACCAAGATATGTCAATCCTGTCAAAATTTTGTCTTTCCAACTCTTGATACCCTGAGGCAACAGAGAACTTTCCTTTTGGATTGGGTCCCCAAGCGAGGGTATCAGCTCCTCTTAAAGAGTTACACACTCTGCCAGCAAGAATCCCAGCAAGAGTCTCTCTCTCTCCCTCAGATCCCCCAGGAGGCCAGTCTACGGGCTCTTCCATCTGGCAACCTCTCCCCGCCCCACCCTTAAAAACACCTTAAAGTCCTCAACCTTACTCCATCCTGCTGCAAGGAAGCTGTCACATAAAGGTTGAAGGTGGGGGTATTGAGATAGAATAGGAGGAAAACCATCCCAAGAATCCTCCCAAAACAGAGCATCTGAACCACCATTGCAAATCCAGAAAAGACCATTTTTAACTAACTGAGCCCCTTTCTTCAAAGTCTCCCAAATCACGGACCCCCTTCCAGTCAAGTCGTACCTTGGTACATCTTTCCCATTCACTCCACCAAGATACTTAACATTAAGGATTTTAGCCCATCCTTGATCTTGGCTTATGCACCATCTCCAAAATAGCTTAGCAGCAAGAGCCCAGCCGTTCCAGCTTGTATTCCTCAAACCCAGACCACCATCCTGCTTTGATCTGCAAACACAATCCCATTTGACCAAACTCCATTTTGAGGAAAGCAAATTACCTGTCCATAAAAATTGCCTTGAAAGAGCATCGAAGTCCTTAATGAACCCAGCAGGGGCTGACTGTACAAGACACCTGTAAATAGGAAGAGCTTGGATCACAGACTTCAAAAGAGTCATTCTGCCAGCAGTTGAGAGCCAACGGTGAGTCCAATGACTCACTTTACTTCGAAGCTTATCTAAAATCTCTTGCCACACACCCCTCGAAAGCCTTTGGTCTGAGAGAGGGATGCCCAGATACACTAAAGGAAGCGTTCCAATTTGAAACCTCAAGATATGAGCAATTCGAGTTTGAATAGAAGCAGGGGTATTGAAGAAGAAGATTTGTGACTTTTCTTCATTAATCTTTTGTCCTGAGGCTTTCACATAAATATCCAAAGCTCTTCGGAAACTGGCAGCCTCCTGAATTCTTGCGACACCCATCAAGGACGTGTCATCCACAAATTGGAGGTGGGACGAAGGAGGAATGCCATGTCCCCACTTCCAACCTTGAATCCCTCCCTGACTAACTTGGGACTTAATAAGTCTTCCCAACCCTTCAGCCATCAGGATGAAAAGGTAAGGGGAGAGAGGATCCCCTTGCCTAAGGCCTTTGGTCGCACCAAATAAGTCAGAGGGTTCCCCATTAATCAGGACAGCAAAAGAGGGTGAAGTTATGCAGCTCATCACCCAGCTGATCCACTCCTGTCCAAAACCAAAGGCCTGTAAAACTTTCTGCAAAAAGCTCCATCTGACCCTATCATAAGCTTTGGCCATGTCCAGCTTAATGAACATAGCTTTTTCTTTAGAGGTGGCCATAGAATGCATAGCTTCAGCCGCTATGATAACCCCATCCAAAATTTGTCGTCCTGTAACAAAGCCCCCTTGCTCCTCAGAGATTAGGTCACTAAGCCATGGCTTTAACCGTTCAGCTATCACTTTTGTAATTATTTTGTACATCACATTGCACAAAGCAATAGGTCTAAAGAAATTAAGGGAGTTAGCTCCCTCCTTCTTTGGGATGAGAGCCAGGAGAGTTGCATTCAAAGCCTTAAGCATCTGTTTATTGTTAAAGGATTCCTGCACCACATCAAAGAGGTCCATCTTGACAATCTCCCAAAAAGCTTGAAAGAACTCTATAGGAAAACCATCTGGTCCCGGGGCTTTACCCTTTTTCATACCAAACACAACAAGCTCTATCTCAGATAGAGTAATGGGCTTAATGAGAGCCTCATTCATTTCAGGAGTGACCAAGGAGGGTATGCAAGCTAGAACCAAATCCTCCTCAACCCTAGCCAGATCCGACTCTTCTGAGAACAAGTTCCCAAAATACCTAGTAGCCTCCAAGGCAATCTCCCTATGAGAGGAAAGCAGGAGCCCTTCAGCCGTCGTGAGAGAATTGAGAACACTTCTATGTCTTCTGTCCTTTACTGTGTTGTGGAAGAACTTAGTATTTCTATCCCCTTCCTGGAGCCAATCAATTCTAGCTTTTTGTTTCCAGTAGATCTCTTCTCGTAGCTCCCACTCCTCTAGATCCTTTAAGGCCGCAGCTTCTTCTCTATATAGCCCATCAGACAATCCCTGTTCTCTGATTTGGCACGTAATATTGTCCACCCTCTGCTGTGCTTCTCTCTTGGCTCCAAAGAGATTTCCAAAGCACTCCCTATTCCACCTTTTCAGCTTAAACTTAACATACTGCAATTGCTTGACAAAAGAAAACATAGCGGTACCATAAGCAGGCTTCCCTTCCATCCACCAAGTAGAGATATAATTCTGGAGAGAAGCATCCCTCAACCACATAAGCTGAAACTTAAAGGATGGATTCTTTGTCTTTTGAAACTTAGAAGCAGTCAAAAGAATTGGCCAGTGATCCGAACCCCTCCAGTCCAAAATCTCTGAACTAGTAATCCAACTGTCTACCATCCAGAAAGAAGAAACAAAAAACCTATCTAATCTTTCCGCTATCGCTTCCACCCCACATCTTCTATTGTTCCATGTAAATAACCCATTGGAAGGGGTGACGTCCACCACCCTCAAGCTTTCAATACTACTTCTAAAAAGGCCTGCAGAGGGATCAAGCTTGGGAATACCTCCCCGCTTCTCTTCCAAACTTAAAATTGCATTGAAATCTCCTGCCAGAATCCAAGGGAATAGAGGAGCAAGAGAGTGAACATATCCTATATGTGACCAAAGTAAAGTTTTTCCAATAAAATCAATCGGGGCATAAACATTAGTGAAGAGGAGAATCTCACCAGTTACGCCACACGTGGCCACCAAGGAAATAGTAGATTTGCTAGAAACCCACCAGAGTGGAACCAGCTTGCGAGGATCCCATAAAAGAGCCAAACCCCCAGAACATCCTTGGGCGCCAATGCACTGACAAAGACATCTAGGCCAAATCTTAGCAGCCGTGTTCTGCATCCTATCAATAGATAACTTAGTTTCCTGAATAAAAACCACCTCAGGTGAATGAGACTTAATCAGATCCCGAATAGCCTTTTGTCTAGGGATGCTATTCAACCCCCTTACATTCCATGAAAGAACAATCATTTCTGATGAAGAGGGAAGTGGGAATCAATGGTTTTCACAGAACCAGACTCCACTAAAGTCTCTCCCACTAACTTCACTTTTTCCTGGTCTTTCTTCCTCCCCACCTTAAGAGACTTCTCTGGGGTATCCTTTCTAATGGTTTTTTGATGAATACCCAAAATAGAAGGGGAACCCTTGCTTTTGCTCTCCTCCTGCCGAACATTTCCGGTGCAAGCCTTGGTTCGGGCATGAGCAGAAATCTCCTGCACTTCCTTGTCTCCACTGGAATCCAACTCCTCCAAAGGTCCCACTGAAGTATCTGTGACCATCTGCACCCCAAGCTCTCTCTCCTGCGGATCAGCTTGAACAACATTGTTCTCCTCCCCACCTATTTCCTTTGCTTCTAAGAGCTCATGACTAGCCGGCATATTAGCAATGGTTCCATCAAACTGTTCTAAGTCATCCAACCCATCAAACCTATTGAAAACCTCATCTGTCTGTCTGTCCTTAAAGGTCCTCTTTTGGCCACGACCCTTATTACGCCCTCTTACAGAGATAAAGCCCTCCTTGTCCTCCCTCATAGGGGCCTTCCCTTTATCTTGGGCGTGAGGAGCACTCGTCGGCCCTATGTTTGAATCCTCTAAAGGTTTTGATTTGGGGCACACCCTCTGCAAATGCCCATATTCATGGCAAAAGCGACAGCGAAACGGCAGCGTTTCATAGTCAAGTTGTTGAATCCATGCACTTGACCCCAACTGAATTTCGATAGAATCAGGCAGGGGCTTATTCAAATCAATTTCAACACATACCCGGGCGTAGGTAATTACCTTCTTCTCCATAGTCTATCTCGAAGGACCAACTAGTTTTCCAAGCTGGCTTGCCACTAAGTTAAAAATGTCCTCCCTCCAAAATTCTAAAGGAAGCCATGGTAATCTCACCCAAACCGGGACCCGCGACGGAAGCTCTTCTGTAGGGTTAAATCCCACATGCCAAGGTTTAATGAAAAGACCCACTTGATTGTAGAAATAGGGCCCTCCTTCAAAAACTTTATTCCTGTCCGACATGCAAGAGAAAACCACTTGAAAGTAGCCATTGGCTGCCAACAAAACATCCATATCCCCCTCGGGAGACCAGGTACGCCGAGCCCATGATTCCAAAAAAGACAAAGATACCCGAATCCCTAGGAACTTACAGATCAGAGCATGCTTTGATAAGTAGTTGATATCATCCACAATAGCTTCAGGTTGGATCTCAACAATCGGCCTATTCTCGCTCTTAGCAAGGCACCCATTGACCTTTGAGGGTCTAAAACCTCCAGACAGATGTGAGGACTCTCCCATTCCTGATCCAGATTCGCCGAAAAAAGGATTCGCATGCAAAATAACCGAAGGATTGCTCCCTGCCACCGCATCCTTGAAAGACAACCCCTTACCACCAGGGGAAATCCCGATTGGAGCCATGCAAGGCCTGAGACAGTAAACCCCAAAAAACTTGAACAACCCAAAACACACTAAAGAAGATCACAAAAAATAAAAACTTCGCCTCGCTCCCCCAGGTTTCAAAACACCACAAAAATCAGAGTCCCCCATAGATGCAGTAACACCCCCCAATCACCACGAGCAGATCACAAAACGCCTGGGTTGAAGTAGAAAAACATGAGCAGAAAGCAGCAGAAACTAGCAAGAGACGTGGCCACCCAAGCCACCAATCCAGCGCACCAAAGAACCCCCACCGATCAAACACCAGCAGTGCAGGAAGAAAGCACAGGGTGCAGCTAGGGCAGAGATAATTCTAGCCTCGTAAGGCAGAACCACCGCCTTCCAAATGACCATTTCATTCTTTCAATCGCATCAGCGAGTTGACACTTCATTACATCATATCCTCGTTTTTAGTTTTCTTATCTTGAATCAAAATATGCATTATTTTAATAATCTTTTATTCATTTAGTTGTGAATTTATATATATATATATATATATTCATATATAAATTGGATTGAGGAAATTTTATATTCTTTGAAAGAATATTGTGAAATCGTCGTACAGGCAAATTGGGGTTTTATTTTTTTAAAGAAACGAAATTTAATCCTCAGAAGTTGAAACCAGAAAAAATGCATTTTCGCACATTTTAATATTTAAGTAGCATTTGCTGTTAATAGTTTTGTTATGGGGCCAGGGCTGGCCTCTACAGCCTCATATGGGGTTTATGGTCGGGAGGGTAAACACGCTTTCGCCCTCACAGGCAGCACGCGGCTGTCACACAGCTGCCTCCCCATACGAGGAGGGTTGTAGGCTATGAATACAACCGTGGCTGTATATTTCACAACATACTGTAAATTGCATGAAACCTTTGTAAACAAAAAAAAAGAAATTTTGAACATTTATTATTTCATACGAGATTTCGATTTAGGGTTTTTTTATGTATAATACTTATATATATATATGTAAGTATATATATATATATATTTAAATTTATTTATTTAAATAAAACTCATATATATATTTTAGTTATGAAATAAAAAATTCTTTTGGTTTAAATGTATGTTAAGTAAGAAAACAGTTAGATTTATAACAATAAGGTTGGAAAAGAAAATTTGACATTTATTGATAAGTGAAATTGAGAAAGTTAAAATTAGATTATTTGATAGTGAATTTTAATCAAGTTGACTTGTTTTCATGCAAATTATATTTGATTGATTGGATTTAGTAAATTCTAATGTAGACTCCTTATTTTTGATTTGCTTTAAATTGTGTTTCTTTTATTGGGCAAATTGGGAATGTTTTAGATGAACAAGTCTTCTAGATTAGTTTGTATAGTAAGGGTGTTGTTATTGTTGAAATACAATCCTTGAGTTGACTAGGGTAGTGCACATGTTATAGTATGGTGTTTTGACACCTGGATTTATGAACAAATATTTAATGACCGCTGTAGGTAGTTTGGTTACATTGACTTGCTTAATTCTTAGTAAGGAAACTTAGGAATTCTTGAAGTTATCTTTAGGAGTGGGTTTCGTGAGGGCCAACACACAAAAGTGGGAAAAGCCGTGGTAATCCTACAAAGAGTTAGTAAGTCAGTGGAAACTAAAAAAAAACATTAGTTAGCTTAAAATTTTTAATTAGATTAATATGCCTCGCTTATAGACTCAAGAGCTAGTTCAGTCTTGAGATTAAGTTGAGAAGGCCTGGAATGGAAAATCGATATCTTATTTCTTTAAAAGATATTCTGATTCCCAATAGTTTGCATGTTGGGCTTAATTTCAGAAGAGGTTATCAGCAACCCAAGTTGGGGCCTAGGAAGAAACACCGGTGGTAACCTATGCACATTGTGAGATGACACTCCACCTAAAATGTTTATCGTAGAACTTAGTATATTTGGATTATCCCAACTGGAAGCAATGTAACCATCGCTATATGTACTTGTGTCTAGGTTGGTAGATTATGTCTAGGTAACTCCATTACTATCTCCTAGCAAGGGGGGTGGACCTACGGGTACCACATGGTTGGGTGGAATGTGCACCTTACTCTGTTGGGTCCCCAGTTTATGATCATGGCAACAAGAGCTTCATGGATGGAGAGCTTGTATTTGGATATATATGTACTTCTTTTATTGTATCATTGGGAATCTTGTATTTGAAACATCCCTCAATTGTTATGAGGTGAACATTCATAAAATGTAATTGTAAACTATTATTTGATCTACCTCATTTGAAGAATGAGTATTGTAATGTCATTTCAAATGCAATGTAAGAATCTTATTTGTACCTTATACTATCATGAATGGAATTTAAATGTTGTGCAATGTTTACTTTTAAGTTTATGTTAATTAAATATATGCAATGCTAAATACTAAATTGCCTATGGAATCTCAAGTAGTGTGACGCCGTGTAACTTAGAGAATCTATGCAACCAATAAAGTTAATATTAACACTTAAAAAAAATTTATTTCACAGACAATTGCTACATTCTAGGGTTTCAAGATGGGGCATTACACTCTATTAGTTGATCTCATAACCATAGAGATCAAAGTCCACATTTTCTATTATCAGATCTTGTGTGCAATATAGACTACGCCAATCGATGTTGATCCTTCCCAGTTTCTGAAGAAAATCTCGTATGAGATTCCATATGCAATATACCTTGTTAATGGGTCTTTGATCGATGTAATTGTCAATGCCCTCTGATCTCCTGTTACACCGGTTAGGGCTTCGACTTCAACATTTCAAATCAATTTATTTTTAGGGACATCACCAACATTGCACAAGCCTGTTGGATTTTTTATTACATCCTTAGAAATTTGATAGGGTTTATCCAGAGTAAGGATATCACCATCCAATCTATTCAACATAAACCAGACATCCTCCGCGTTAACAAATTGAGGAAATTGATTCCAGATATCCAGATTCTTGTGTTTCGCTCCTTCAAAGTTCTTCAATTCAACGTGAGAATGAATTTCTCACATCCCTAACCTTTTGACTACTGTTCCTTTAATTTGTTTCATTTTCTGTACTAAACAAGGTTCTACCGATCACCAAATAGATATAAAATTGATAAGCAATAGAGATACCTGAAAATTTGCCGCTAAATTGACTTTTCACTCCTTCAGAATTTTGTTGAAAAAGGTTCTCCAACAATTCTCCTTCAATGCATGGTGAAAAATTAGAGTTCCAAATGCCCTTTTATAACTTTACATACTTAACTTCCTACCGCATTAAATGTGTTTCCCTAGAAGTTTCAGTTACTCTGCAAACTCAGAAAACAAGCGAAGAATCCGATTGCAGACCTTTTAACATTTTATCCAACTCAAGAAATGATTGCTAATACGATTGACAATGAATATACACAGGGGGACAAAGGATCTTCATGAAAATCTCCCCCTAGGCCAATGGCCTGAAATCAATTGCCAGATGAACTACCAGAGGGAGCTTCCGGTACAATCTTATTACCTTCATCAGATCCATTCTTCTTTACCCATGTTTTTCTCATTTGATCTCTTATCTCCTCCACATATGATTTTCCTTTTCCTTTGTCACTTCTCTATAAATTTCTTCCTTGATAAACCAGACCTCTTTTATTCATGTTTATGTTTCTGTAGAATCTTGCAATGTGACCAAATTTGTTACAATTATAGCATACCAGATACTTTTTCCTATACATCCATTCCACTGATTTCCTCCCGATCTGCACTGACTGGAAACATGTCCAAAATTCCCACATATATAACATTTAACATTCCTTTTATTGACAGACATGCTTCTGCATTCTAATGACTTATGACCAAAATTTTTGCAGTTAAAACATTGACAAAAAAATGATGGACTGCCAGAACTTATCTTACTTTTACATTGAGAAGCCATATGCCCAAATTTATTACAAGCAAAGCAATATCCATTAAATTTATGAACATTAGGTTTCCTTACCGGATATCTTCTGCCTTTTTTCTTCTTTTCAGGGTCCTTCTGTTCAGATCCGGAGCTCACATCCTTCTCATAGCCAAGCCCTCACCTATCATTTGCATCCTTTTGTCCTTTAGTTATTTCATCAAGCTTGGCAGAACTGATTCTGAACTTTTCCTTAAACCCATTTCTAGTGGCAAGCTCATCTCTGAGAATAACTACCTGTCTCTCAAGCTCTTGTTCATTGTTTCTGGATTGTTGCAATTCAATCTCCAGCTAAATGAATCCACTGTTAATTCTGCTGCATTCCTTAGATTTCTCTTTCAAGGACTAGGCCAGATTCTCCTCATTCTTCTTTCTTTCTTCAATCTCTTTAGTTAACTTCATTGCCATAGATTTTGTTTCAAGCTTTAGAGCAGTATTGTCCCTAGCAAGCTTTTCACATTCTTCTGTAATTTATTTTAGGGTTTTATTCAGATGAACACCTTCCAAGCCTTTGCTTTCCTTTTGCTTCAACTGACCACATAGTTCTTTCCTCTTTTCCCTTGATTCATTTATTTTATCCTTCAGTGATTGAATGAACTTTTCAGAAACCACAAGATTTTCTTTTAGTTCCATGACCTCTGCTTTAGACTAATCAAGATCATCAAGTGCCACCATAAGTTGTTGTTGAAGACCACCTGCGTCCATTGTAATCCAAGATCCACCTCAAGCTGTTAAACTCAGAAGAGGAACTTACTCTGATACCAATTTTTGGACACTAGGAACACTGAGAGGGGGGTGAATCAGTGTTCCACAATTTTGAATCTCAAAATAAATCTTAAACTCTCAACATCAATATTTAACTTCTAATAGTATCCACAACAAATAAATAGAAGGAAACATGCACATGCACATTAATAAGACAATGTGAACACCATAACACCAAGATTTTTATGTGGAAACCATGTTAGGGGAAAAACCACGATGGAGATTAATCCACAAAGTATACTCTGTTAAAAGTATGATAAAAAGGGGAATGCACTTGCATTCAAGCACACTGCCTAGAGGTCACTACTCAAAAGTGAAGATTCACTGCCTTACAAAATATATTAGATATTACAACAAAATGTTGAACTAAGATTTTACCATCTACAAATGCCTGGATTCAGTTCCAATGAAGTACACAATCAAATTATGGATCTTTTATCCAGATCGCTCTTTCGCTCTACTCTACTTTGCATACAAAAACCCTTCTGTTGTTCAAACAAATCTTCTGATATTACCTAACATAACTATTTTGTACTTTTTCGCTCTTATACCTTCACTCTTCTTTTATCCATACACTTTTGCTCTTGTTCAAAAATATTTTTCGATCTCCTTTATATACCCGCTAACAAGAATTTTATTTATGTATGTCGGCTTTAGTACAAAATATAATATTCTTTCTTATGTCAGCCCAAATCACTAATTATAATTGATGTATACTCACACAAGTCGGCTAGACTATAGTAGGGACCCAAACCAAAATTCCAAACATAAGAAATAGTTAAACACATACTCCTTATACATCCATAACACACCATACGCAACAACTCAGCCACAATGAGAAAATAAGCAATAAATTATTCTACCAAATCTTCAAACTCGTACTCCAACTACTGCGACACCACAAAACTCACAAGTAGGATAACATACATGCTGAACAAGATTCCCTAGGGATCCACATACCAAAATAGTGATTCAGTGAAGTATCCAGACCAACTTACCAACCAGATACTCTGTTCTTCATATATTTTGTCAGTAGAGTATTGTCTTCTACTTTCCTTGCCGGTATGAACTGTCACTAAATTGCAGACCATGCTACTGACTCCAGTTGCCATCAATGACAACACTAGCAGCCAAGAAAAATCTCCTAAAGCCATATGCCAACAAAATTCCACCCACATTATTTATGCAATAGATAAATAGTTAATGAAGGAATAAAAACTAATATTTAATTTCCATGACCCTCATAATACCTGTACAAAATAAAATTAATCAAATTGGTGCTTTGGAAGTGCCGAATTGGGTGTTGATAGGCGATAAAAATGAAAGTTCTCCGATTGGAATGAAATTTGGTGTGCAAACTTGGAATGGTACCTTATGGACTCCTGCAAAAGGATTTTTCTCTAGCCCTCCAAAATCATGAGATATTATACTTTTCGTAAATTGTTGACAATTTTTAACAAAATTTCGACATTAAAATATCCCAAACTAAAAAATATTTGAATTTAATTCTTTTTTCACATTTCACATGCCACCTCCATGAATACCCCTACCAAATTATTTTACTCCAATCCTTACGAGTTTTCCAAAAATATTTTTTGAAAACTGCTTGTAGAGCCTTAAAATGATGATTTGATAAAAAATGATTTTATGCACATTTGAACACAAAAAGAGCTTTCCAAAGCTGAGGGATGCCAAATGAACCCCAAAACACACCAAAACTGAAATTCAAACCTGAAGCTTGTTTTTGGTTGATGTTGATTGCTAGTCTACTTGGATGCTCTTGAATCATAATGTTAAAACCTAAATGTGCTCATTATTAGGATCTTGGCCGTAATTTTCATTTTAATAAACATATTCTAAAACCCTCTTCAAAACCATCTTTTTAGGCTACAACTTGCCAAATTGGAGGAATGAAAGGTCGATACCAACAAGGATGAGTTTTGAGTAGAAACCAATAGCAGCTGGGAAAGCAGTAATTAGCAACGAAAAACAACCGAAAAAATGACAAAAAATGATGAACTCGACTGAGATTCATTTAACTGTCTTGCAAGGTCTATCAAGGCTTTTCAACCGTTAACGAACAAAATTTGCTCGACAATCTCAAATAAAGAGATGCCTTTGGCCTAATTACTTTCTACCACCTACCATAACTTGTTAGTATCATTGTTTTGCACCATCTTATAAAATTCCATGTCACAAATCTCCATGAAAGTTGTTGGATGAAAATTGCAATTCCATCTTGATTGTCTAGGTGTTTAAATTATAAAATATTAATCTATAGTCTTTTTGTTCTTCATAAATTCTCTATAGTAATTTTACTCCAAGATCTTTATTCACATCTTTATTATCTCTAATGTGAAAGCTACCCATGTTTATCAATAGATATAATTGATCTCAACCTACCAAGACAATTATGCCCTTCTCCTTGGTCTCACTCGAGAAACAATGGTGTTAGATAGTTGTGATTACTTTCATTATCAAACTCAAAAAAATGAAAAATGACATCATATAAGTTAACTGTTTGATTTTTTCTTGCCATAATTAGCCACTTGACTTTCCATGTGGAGAGTTTGCTTAGAAAAATTTCACTACTAATTTCTAGATTGCTTCAAAGGGTTTCCTATTTGTGAGGGTTATCCTAAGGTAGGATTTGGATAGCTCTCTTATTAAAAACCAAATACCTATCACATATACAATATTAGGTTATATAAGAAATTTATGGTTTAAATTTCTACATTTATTTTTTTCCACCACAGTTTCATACATCTCCAAAATGCTCTTGATTTGTCTAGCTTCATCCATTAATGAGATTTCCAAGAATATTGTGTCATCCATAAACACCAAATGGGATGTATCTTCCAAACTAGATGAGACTTAAATTCCTTATATGTTTTGTTGTCTTACTCTCTTTTATTTTTGTTTCACTCCAAAGTCCTTTTCCTTCCATCACCCTCTTCTAAACTCAATCACAAAATCTAAATATAAAAACCCAACTCGTGATAATTTTAAGAAACCCCCCTAAAAAAAGATATAAAATCCTGGCTAATCTTTCATTTTTAGGATAAAATATTAATTTCTATTGGTGAATATCTCTTTTTTTTTTTTAAATATTAATTTTATTGGTGATTTTTTTACATCACTGAAATTTTGTAGAAAATTTTGGTTCATATTGAAAAATAATAGAAAATTCATTAATTATGATGGCGAATCCATCCAATTAAAAAAAATAATTCTAATGGAAAAGTAGGGGCCAAAGGGTGGAAATTATCAATGGATTTAATGGGTAGAAAAAAATATTTATTTGCCACCATTAATTTGAAATATAATCTAATGAGGGTGGAGGGCCTAGCTCGATTGGCTAAAGCATCCTATTGTAGACAAGAGGTCACGAGGTCTAGTTTCCCCTTTATTCTCATGGTATAGGAGGGCATGTCGCACCTGTGTCACTGGTCACATGAAAAAGGTTTACCATGCACAACTAATAATTATGATATACTATTGGCAAATTAATATAGATTTCTACTATAATTTAGAAAATTTAGGTGAATTTGATCTAATCATGTATTGAATATTATGGCTAATTTTTGAGTTAATTTTTTAAATAAAATAAAATCTTTGGCGATTTAAATAAGACTATAATTAAATTTTGTCTCACGTTATAGCTTGATCTATTAGCCAATTTTGGATAAATTTCAATTATTAGCCAATTGAAGAATATTAGCCACTAAAAAAATCATTGAACCCAATTAATTTACAAAAAACCTAAGCTAATTTCTTGTATAGATAGGTATTTTCATTTGTGTTGGACTTAATCCAATTAAATTTTGTAGATATACCTCTCTACCACCCACTTCTTACAAAATATTATATTATCCCTTATTCAATAAATTAAAATAACAAATATTCATCAATTTTTTTTTATATAAATATTAAAAAACTGAATCAATTTTGATCTACGATGAAGTTGGATAGTCTATAAAATAAATTCTAAAAACATCCTTATTGCTTGAATTCCAATACTCTAAAAAAAAGACCAAAAAATTATCATGTACAATTTTTTTAAACATTTCCAATTTCAAAGAAACACATCATGCCTTGAGTAAATGGACTCCCCATCTTATGCACTAGCACCAAATTGAATGATGAATTCATAGGACAATGATGTTAGCAAACAATTAATATTTTTTAACTTTGAGGGATTGGTACATTTGTAACCTTTTTTTTGTATTGATCAAAGCAAAATAAATTACAAGAATAAGCTACCCGAAGTAGTAGAGACACATCACCCTATACAAAAACTGTACATCAATAAACTAGGAACAACACGTCGAAGACTGTACAAAAAATCAGCCATTACATACATCTATAACCTTAGAAGCCATTTGTTTGCAACGCTAGGGGGATTAGTACATATGTAACCTTACAAGACATTTCAAAGAAAGAAAGACAGAGATGTCAAAGTAATGTATTCTATTGGGCAGAGGTATGGACAAGGACTCCAAGCCGTGAACTACAGTAAATAGATTTTGTGTTTGTGCGCAACTTTTTATCATCAAAACATGCATTTAATAAAGCAAAATTGTGGGGACCTTTTTATCCTTTTATATGAATCAACCAAATTCAATACATTTGACTCACACTTGTCACCTCAAATCCTTTGGAATTTTGGTAGGGTCTTAGTTTGAGCAGGGCTGAGGTTCTGCTTTGTCGTTTATGGTAGTGCCTCTGTAAGACCCCTCTTTGCATGTGACTAATACAACCTTGAATTGTTATATATTTTTGTTAAATAGATGGTTAGATATATTGTGAGTGATAAATAAAGTGATTATCTAACAGTAACCTTGTAGCTATTTTTACTTTATGTTATATTGTCATTATTTTACTTAATGAAGATGTATGTGCATGTGAGTTATCAAGAATAAGATTTGAAATTATAAGATGAATTTGAAATAAGATAATTATGTTGTATTACATTAGAAGAGTAATTAGCTATGTAAATGATTCCTGAATAAAATTATGAGGATTTGATTTACAACTAATGTTATTTATTATTATGGTCTAACTGTGCGTAATTGTGTTGTGCAAGAAATTAAGTGAATCAATGTGGGATTAACATTAAAGGTTGAGTAAGTATTGTGGTTGTGGATTAGTTATTTTGAATATTTAGATAGAACCTTAGAATCTAGAAAATACTTTTGAAGATTAAAGTATATGTGTAATGGTAATTTATGTGGGGTTTAGGTGTGAGATGTGTTATTAGGAAATTTAAGTGTTATACTATGGGGTTAAATGTGTAAATGGGGAATTAAGGTTGGACACTCTTAGTTAAATTAAAATTCGAATTCATCATTTCATGAGCTTTTAAGAGGTCTTTAAAAGGCTTATTTTATGTATTTTCACTTTTTTTAATACCCTAAGGCAAGTACCTATGGGTTGGGGTCTATTTTAGCCATATCTTGGGCCATATCCAATATATGACCCTCATTTATTGCCCATTTAGGGGAGTGACGGATTTGGAAGACCTTGGGGCAAAAGAACGTTGTCTTGTCTCTCAAACTCATGTATGAGATGATACAATGGATATGTAGTGGACAAGTACTTCATACTCCTCTTAATAAGGATAAAGACTTTTGGGATGGAGTGCAATACACTCCTTTCTTTCCCATCTCCCAAAATTTTCTCACACATGTGTGAACATTTGTAAGAGATTGTGCTTGAGGATTGGATGAGGGAGTGACAAGTGTCACTCCCTCATTCAAAAGGATTCAAGATGAATCCCTTTATATTTTGTTGAGAAAGAAAAATAGGGTTGTTACCCACTTCTCTTTTTGAATTTTTCTTTGTTAAGTATTGAGAAGAAGAGAGGAGGAGAGGGAGGAAAAAAAAGGAAATGAGGAAGTGCTTGCATAATGGAGTTGAAGGATTCAAGTTTGATCTCATGTTGGAGGAAAGAAGACTCATCCCTACAATGAATGTAGAAAGATAAGTCTTCTTATCTTTGCAAATACCTGTTTATTTTAGTGTGTGATGTTGTTTATGTATTTACTTGTGTTTGAGTGAGAAAATAGGATATGGGAGTTTATTTCCTTGAAGTAGAATGCATATGTTGGTAGGAGTGATTGTATTGTATAAAATTTTAAATCTCTTGAGGTGTGTGTGGAGACCCCATTATCTTGGGTCTATATAAATGTGTTTGCTCGGGGGTATGGCTAGAGCACATGAGGCTTCCTGATGCCATTATAATAGGGTGGAGAGCAATCCTAAATTCTTTGGCATGTAAATTTATTATTTATTTATTTTTATAAGAAAAATATTTGTATTGCTGCAAATTTAAAAATATGGGTTTTTCCTTTATTCAATGAAAGAATGAAACGAGAATTTTATTTCATGAGCATGTAAGTTGTTAGTTTTTTCAATATCATTGTGATAGAGCAAGTCCTCGTTCTTTGAAATGTCAATCATTTATGTTCTAAAATATTATTTGTAGCATTGCAAATTTGAAAGATGAGTATCATATCTAGTTCAATAAAGAAATAAAAGGATTAAGTCCACATTTAATGTGATGTATTTCCATCTTATAAAGCATTTAAGTAAATTGATGAATCTGTTGTTTATGTCCCCTTGGGAGTAATAATTTTCTTTATTATGAAGGTAAAGAATGTTTAAAATTATAATAATATAGTTCCTTGTATCCATTAAGCAAATATTGGGTATATTTAAAGATGCAACAAAGAAGATTTAAATATTGAGCAAATAGATTATTTGGGTTGTTTTTCTATTTTAAATTGTACATGAAGTCTTAAACATCATTATAAGTTTTATGTTTTAGATCATCTATGAGCTCCTTCAATAGTGTTTGTTTCATTAAATAGATATAAAACTAGAGAGAGTTGATAAAATTTTAGGTGGACATTAAGCACAATTAATTTCCAAGATTTTTATTAAAAGAAGGAAAACAAAACAACTCACTGAAATATATGTATATAGAAAAGAAAAGAAAAAGAAAAAAATTAAATATATACCTATAAAATAGATATATCTTTTTATATATATATATATATAATTTTATGATTTATAAATATTTAATATTTAAAATTTTATAAACGTATATCATATTTGAATATTATTAATATAAATAAATATACATGGATTTAGAGTTTGAAGCTTTATATAAAAAGAAAAGAAAAAAAAGAAATATATGAAATTTAAATAAGAGAGGATTCACAGCGATTGCAGCTGCGACCTCCTCCACCTGTCCCTCTGTTTACGACCTTTTATTTATATATATATATATATCAAAAAAATATGTATATACATACATTCTTTGCACACAGCAGGTTTTGGGAAAAATGTTCTTGCATAATAATTTTAAAGTATATATATATAATGCTGTTTTATTTTTTATTTTTTATTTATCAAATCAGTATAAATGCTGCACATTGAAATTTTGATATACACATAACCATAAATGCATATGGAGTTGCATATATATACATCAAATAACTAAATAAATGTTTGGCTGTATAACAATGGGGAATAGATGATAGAATCCGGGGAAAGAATACACACAAACTCTCTGTCAATGGAGAATAAGAATACATAGAGTAGCAAACAATATCAAGATTGCTGCTCAAAATCAGCACTTAAGTAGATGAAAAAAACATTACATGCTGCTGCCGTGAGGAAATAATGATAATATTACAGAGAAGACAAATAATAACTTAGGAGATGCACAAGTTCTTCATGTGGAATCATCCTGGCTGTCCCTGTAGGCGCCTTAACTCCAGCAATCTAAGCACTGTCGCTAGTGATCGAACAGAGCTGTTAATTTTGGTTCTACAGCTAAATACATTCATTGAGAATAAAAGTGATACATTTAGCAGATTTAACATTAGTCTCTTTGGATTCATTCTCTTAATTCGGCTGCAAACAATAGAATAAGAACAGAAGATAAAATAATAATAAAAAAAAATAGCGGAGAAAATGAATGCATCAGAATTTGCACTCTGATTAATCACATTCGCAAACCTATAAGGCAATATAGGAACCACCAAATTAACACTCAGCAATCTTCTCGAAAACGCCTATGGCTTCTTTCCTTCTCAAGCAACTCTTTGAACCGCTATTCACTTTTCATTGCTGCAGTCGGCAGTTTGGGTTCTGCAATCTCTTTTTACAGTTTTTCTTTCAACAATATTCTTGTCCTTATTTATAAAAAAAAAAAAAAACAAACTGTGTGTTCTGTTTTCTTTTTCCTTAATTTAATCTTTGCATTGGCATCTCAAAAAAATAATAAATAAACCAGGGCACTCTTAACTGCTCGAGATGATTTTAGGGCTGTCACTGCCGCCCTTTCTCCTTGTACCTGTCATAGTCGATGCAATAAATTGCATTGTAAGGGGTTTACAATGAGATTATGGGCTGCCATTATGGTCATAAATGCAAGACCAGAGGCGTTGTGGTATTAATAAATCTAGCTGGTTCATTATAATGTCGGTGTAAATTAATATAGTTGAATAATTAACAATCAGTCATGTCAATATTAATCTACACCCAAACTACTACTTCTACCTTTTAGTAACACTCACGTCTTCAACATTAAGTCAGTTAAAATATCTCTTCCTCTACGGAAAAACATCAATATCATTTATATGCAATACTAGTTATTTTGAAGAAGGTATTACTGAAAAGGTATGTGTTTTTACTTTGAAGGCGTGTCCCTATATAAACTTTCGAAGTTCATTTTCTCTTTCAACGAATTCAAACGCAACAGGCGGCATGGTTGACAGTTCCTTCGTTGCCAACCATTGATTGCACCCCTCAGAAATTTAAAAAAAAAAAAAAAAAAAAAACTTTGCAATTAATTTTGCATCGCATTTAATAGGTGGTAGGAATGCACTTGCTCTCTCTCACCGCCCTGATCTTGGATTATACATGGACAATTGCGTTTTGGTAAAAAAATATTTACAACATTAGGTTTTCTTTGGAGTAATTTTGTGAAACAATTTGTTGCCCTCCTCTACACTCCAACTTGACATAATCCTTGTTCACAAGCTTCCATACTGGCGCGGCTGGGAGAATGTTGGCAAAGACACAGGAATTTGGCTTTCCCCATCTCTCATAACTTTGAAGAATATTCAATCTCAACCTGAATTAAACTGTGTGGGTTCTTTTGTCAATACAATCTATTTTGTTAGACTGTGATGCAAAACTATAAACTGTTGTTATTATTCTGGGATAGCTTACTCCCAGTTGTCTATGCTTTGACTATACCTGTAATTGAATTCACCATTACAATCTCGAAAGAAAATATCATGGCATTAAAATGTTCATTATCTAATGCTTCATTCTTGATTTAAATTCTCAATTTCATACTCATTTTCTTGTGCAAGAGGGCTTACATCGAAGGTTCCTAAATTGATGTTTCTATTGGTGGTTAACCTATGAGAGCTGTGGGCAGTTCTAAATAATTATTGTTTTAGGGCTTCCTGTGTCGTTTCCTTTTGTCTTGTTTGGGGATTGTAGAAACGCTTCTTAAAGTTAGCTTGAATTGTGTTTTTTATGGAGAGCCTGTAGGATTTTTGAGCCCATCTCTTAACCAAGCAATTGTTGTTTTGATATAGAGTTTGGAATATATTTGAACTGAAACAGTGCTTTCCTAATCCTTTAGCTATTAGATTCTTCCTTGAATGAATTCTTCTTTTTTCCCTCTTTTAAATATTCACTCTTTTGAAGTTTTGAATTTGCTAGCATAAAACAAACTGGTTGTTTCCTATGTCATTTGAAGGATACATAACAAAACCAAAACATCTCCCCAATTGACCTTCCACAACTCTTCGGTGTATCTATTGCACACCAAGGTGCCATTGCTAGTTTAAGGAAATTGATGTAATAGTCTTACTATCGATAGGGATTAATCATTGGTTAAATTGTAAGTAGTGTTTAATTAGAGCTTAATTGTTAATTAAAATATTTAAATAAATTAGAATAATATATAATGTAAATATTAAAATTATCATTATAAAAAAAATTAGGGATGATTTATTTTAAACCATTTAAACAACCAAATCTAACAAGTGGGTTATACAATAATATAGATATTTCTAATTGTGTCTAATTCGAAAGCAAGCATAAGATTGTCATTATCTCAAGGGTTGAGTAATAGTACCCTTATTATGAAAAGATCACCAATCGTTCAATGAAAGAATTAATAGAAATTGATTGAAGATTTAAAAATAATATTATTATTCAAAGTGGTTAAAGTAACAATAGTATTATTATTGACGCTAGAGAAAAAGAAAAAATAATACTATTCTAATATTTAACAATAAAATAGTGTTCTAATGTTTAATGATAGATTACAATCCCATCATTGTGTTAATAACATATTATTGTTAACGTCGTAACATTTAGGGTTATTGTAATGATAATGAGTACTTTTGAAGTAATGTTGAATTATAATTATTAATTTAATTATTGTTGTATTAATTCTTAAATAGCAACAATGTTATCCATCTTTAATCTTAAATCCATTAACAATAATTAGTACCTAATAAACAATGGATAAAAATAACAATAACGAAGATAATAATAATATTAATGGATGAATCAAATGATAATGTTATCATTGCTGGTTGATTTAACTAGATACTAATACTATCATGAATTTCATGGGTCAATTGATTAATGATAACTTAATTAAAATTAAAATAGTTTTCAAGATTAGTTTTAGTAATCTCTTCTCGATAACTCAACTTACACCATGGTTAGTGTTCATCACAAACACATAGAGGGTTAATTATCTTAATTAATGATTTAAAAAAAAATGTTGGGTTTTTCTAGCTAAAATTATGGGCATGACAGCCTCTTTAGGTTGTGATTTTAATCATGTCTATTATGAATAAACTTTTGCTCAATCCAATAAAAATAGTTTTACTTATTTAGAAAATGACAAGTAATGTTAAGGTGGCCTCAGAATTTGATTTGCAAGAAGTATCTTCAATTTGCTTATTATGCTTTTATATTCAGTTTATTTGTAATTTGTTTATTCAATCATGCACTTGATGATAACACATGGCTATTGATCTATCTATTCAATAATTTTTTATAAGTTTTTTCTTTCCAATTGAAATAGCCTCTGGAATAGGTGGTGTGAATCCATTTCCAAATCAAATCATTATATTTTAAAAATAGGATAATTTTTGTAATGCCTCGTCTTGTAACCTAAGGAATGTTGCATTGTCTACGAAAGTGTAATAATTTTTTTTTAAAGTATTAATATTAACTTTATTAGTTGCATACATTCTCTAAGTTACGCGACGACACACTACTTGAGAATCCCATAGACAACTTTAGTATTTAGCATT
>VDFB02051263.1:0-11543 GCA_007258455.2 Sequoia sempervirens
CAAATTAGATATTAGACACGAATTGGATATTCAAAACAAATCGGATATCTGATTTGTAGTACTTTGGATTGGGCATTGCTATGGAGCAATGTACTGACACCCAACCCAAAAAAAAAGTCAACTCAGGATTTTTGCCTTTTTTGGCGAGTTGAAAATGCTACTTTTTTTATGTTGCCACTTTTTGGCCCATCATGATCCTGCACATACCTAGGTCTAAATCAGGTAATTTTTATTGCTAAGGTGGATCACTCCTTTCTTCAAAGGCCATACACTTATGATTGGGTCAAGTGTTCTTTTCTTTAGAAAATTCCTATTGCCTTTTTGATAGGTTAATTATGATTTGATTAGATGGGTTATGAAGCACTTATTTCAAACAATTATCTTTATGAAAGAAATATATTGGCCCAAAAGAATGGAAACAATTCTTTCAACACAAACTATTATGTAGTAGTCAATTAAAATGAAAAAGGTTAATCTATATTAGTTAAGATACACAACTAAGAAAATGATCTAAAGTGATTTATTTATCATAGAGGAACTAAGTATATAGTATACAAAGAAAACCAACAAACCCACAACTACCCATATTTTGAAGGAGTTTAGTTTTCTCCCCTTCCTAATCTCGCTAATATTGTCTAATTTTTTTAAAGAGATGAAGGGTCATAACACAACTTTATTCAACCCACTAAATAACTTGGTTAATGAAACTTGAAAAAAGAAACAAAACAATTGCTACATTTGGCATTTCATGTTTAATGAAGAGTGGTGATAATAATCTACTTATAGTTTAATAAAACACTATTTTATAAGAAGGCTTGACATTAGAAAGATAAGTGTTACTTATAGTTTAATAAAATACTATTATAGTTTTACCAACATATACTATGGTATTCTTGCATGGATTCTTAGTTAATATATGGGAGATAGAGATAGATGGGAAGAGAAAGAGAGAGAGATAGAGATATATGGGAAGAGAAAGAGAGATGAAGATATGGGAAGAGAAAGGAAGAGAGGTGGAGATAGAGAGTCTGATGGATAGGTGGATAGGAGGAGAGATGGTGAGAGGACAGAGAGGGGGAGGATAGGAGAGGGGGAGGGAGAGAGGCAGGAGAGATAGAGAGGGGAGATAGAGAGGGGAGGGAGAGAAAGGGATATAGATAAAAAGAGATAGAGACAGGAGTGAGAGGGAGATAAAAGGAGAAATAGAGATAGAGATATAGAGTAGGAGAGATGGAGTGAATGAGAAAGAAAGGGGGGAGAGGGAGAGATAGCTCAATAGATAGATGGGGAAGAGGTGGGAGTGACATAGATAATGGGAGATATAGAGAGCGATAGGGAGAGATATATCAATCAATCTCCCTATATCTCTATCTATTCATCCTTATCTCTTTATCTCTCTACCCCTCTCTATCTCTTTGTCTCCCTTTCTATTTGTATGTTTATCATTATCTCCCTCTCTCTATATATTTTATTCCCTATATTTATCTTCGTCTCCTTAAGTGCTAAAATGGTACATTGAAGAGGTCTTAAAGGAGAATTATCATATCTTTAATCAAATGGCATGCTACCTTAAGCATAACTCCCCAAGGACACATGCCATCCTTGGATTGTTGACATGAAACAACCAATCAAAATTTAGTTTCTTTCTCTCATATTAATATATATTACTATTATATTAAATATATATTATATTAATTATATTTTGTATTATATAAAAATATACTTATTATTAATTATTAATTATAATAATTTTATACCTATTTAATAATTTTGTTAAAGAATATAATATATAATTATAATAAGTTGAATAATTATATTATTTATTATGTAAAATATAGCTAATATATACTTAACTATATTGTAGAATATTAAAACCTAGCTAAATGGTGCCAAAATTTTCAATTTAATTAATATACTCAGAAACCTAACGAAAACCAAAGTTGTAGCTCACAAATTGGAGAAGTGAAAGGTCAATACTCAAAGCAATGCAGGAAGAGTTTCCTTTGAGAAGGAAAACAAGCAATAATGCCAAGCACAGGAAGAGTTTGAGTTAAAACAAGGCCAATACCAGCATTGACTTAAGAGTTTAGAGGAGTAAAACAAGGTCAATATCAACACCCCAGGAAGAGGCTCTTTGAGGAGGAAACAAGGTCAATAATAACACAGGATGAGGTTGAGGGAACTCGGGAAAAATCGATGACCAAGGGGCAATGAGTATTATAAGCTCGCACCCCCCATTCTCTTTAACTTGCAATTTTCATGCCTAGTTTCCAAAGATCTCTCATACATCGCACCCCTTTCTCATAAAATGGTATAAGTTAAGATAGAAAAAATAAAATAGCTTAGTCTTTCACATTTTTATCAACCAACCTCGGGTCTTGGAAAAACTCCCATAATCTACCCACATCTTGGTTGAGGTCTAGGATTCCATCACACATAGCCTTCATCGCATGAGTCGGAAGCAATTGTAGACTTAGCCCAAGTATATGCTAGGCTAAAGTAGATCTAATGAATGGAAATAGAGGCATAAAATTCTTCTTTAATACCTCCACCACAAACATATGCAACGTTTTGGTTGTTTTTTACAATAAGCAGATTGATCTTCTAATCTACCTATGGAATTTCCAATTCCAATAAAGGGAAGCTCGAAGGACTTGGACTAATCGACGCGGTTACTACCGTATAACTCCCAAAGGAACTAAAACAACGGAACAATTTTTTTTTTAAAAGAATATAATAACATACTTAAGTATTATAACATAACAATGTATTAAGAGGCACACTTGTTCCAATGGGGTACACGAAGTGACATGACTATTCTAACCCATAACACGATAATAAGATAACAATAATTAATCAATTATATAAATCTATTAATTCTCATTTCATCATTTACATATCCATTAAACAATAACCATATTAATACCACATGCACATAGGACAATACATGGAATTATAAAGATATAAAGTGTTACATATTTCAATAGATACAACATAACGTAACCAACTATTACAAGTGACAATTCTTGAATACATACAAGGCCTGAATATACATCACATCCCAAATAATAATAAAATACAACTGACTGAAGGTACATCTCAATAACCACATATCCAAATTACATCGAAGTCACCCCATCACACATGGGAGACGATACATCAATAAATACATTAAATACATTACAACTGAAGTATATACAACTATCTGGTACATAAGAATAACTGGATCATCAACATCTTCCAAACCCTGCAAGAAAAGATACACCTGCAATAGAAAGGGAAACCCAACGGGGTGTGAAGCACGTTCCACCCAACCACCCCCGTGCTGAGAGTAGGCAAGGAAGGGTCCCCGACCAAGTATGTCTAACAACGGCAAAGACTAACTCCAAGAAGATAACTTAACACCAAAGACCTCATGGTAACACAACAATGGCAAATCCAATAGGCACAACAAACCACTGAAGAACATAACAACCAGATATAATCACAACATCAATGAAACTCGGACATAAAATTGAATATTACTTACAACAATAACCAAAGACAAATCAATAAATCACTTCTAGAGGACTTCAGTAAATCAACACAAACAGAATGTTAGATGAGAGTGTCATCGCATGGTTTCACATGGATTCTCCAGACAACCTATTACAAGGTGCCGCCTCCATCTCTACATGGATTCTCCAGACATCCAAGTTAAGGTGTCGCTTCCATCTATGGTTCTCCAGACGACCTATCTCAAGGCGCCGCTCCATAGGGTCACTCATGCGGAGTCATTGACCTTTCATGAGGACAAGGTAATGACCTTGCCAACCACGGCCTTCTCAGTCCCCTTAGTCTGTGATAGCACTAACAGGCGGACGAGGCTTTACAATTATCTTATTAATGTTTAATCCCCACCCGTGGTTTATTACTTAAGTTATCACTGATTAAACTAACTCTACGTGGGTTACCCTGACAGCCCCTTTGTGCGCCGACCCCCACTAGAGCCACTCTCTCTAGACACTCTAGCACAAGAATATCCAACTCACAGGATTATATCAACAAGGAAAACCGAACCAACAATGGCTCAATCGCGAGGCACAACCCTCTCGCCCAAAATCACATGTATGACATTCATAAACGATACGATCCAAGTAAATATCAATACCACATCCGAAGCCAAAACATATGGACAACATCAAAATACAAGATCGAACACAAATAACAATATCCTCGCCTCTGGAAGTCCTAAACACGACTTAGACTCCTATAACTGAATACATTGATTCTAGGGTTCTCGACAAGGCCTAAACCCAAATTACAAAAAAAATCGTAAATAAATTAATTAAATAATTTTGAGGGGAAAGCAATTACCTAAATGTCCATAAAATAATCATATAATAAAATTAATATAATCGTATTACAAAAACTTATTTTATAAAATGAATTCGAATCAACCCATATTCGAACACTATATATATAAAAATAAAAAAAATCAAATTAAAACTTAATAAATAAATAATAAATATATATATATATTTATATTAGATAATATATATAATAATTATATATAAAATTTTATATATATATATAAATCTATAAACAATCGAATCCTTAAAATTTAAAATGAATTTAACAAATATTAAAATTGTTAATACACTAATAAATAAATAAAATAAATAAAAAATAAAAAATAAAACATTCCCATGTACTGGCCGGCTTCTGGCCATGGTGGCAGGCGACTACCTCCATATGGCAAGTAAAGCCACAGACGCTAGTTTCCATCGTCACTTCAACAGCCTCGGGTCATTGTGAAAAGCACTGATGGTGTCACAGATACCAAGACCATGCGTCATGGTATATTGAATACGCACACGGACTAATTTCCAACATAAAATTCTCTTTTCTTTTTTTTTTAATTTTATTTATTTTATATGAATATAAATTCTAAAAAAAAATCCGTTCGAAATAAAGAACGCGGATTTCAAAAACAAAACAAAAGAATGCCTTTATTTATATATTTTTAAAATATATTTTATGAAACGCACGAAATTTCAATAATAAATCAAATACGTTCAGAGTTCTTTATTATTATTATAATATATATATATATATATATATATATATATTTTATACAAAATTCGTACTTCAACCAGAGCATTACCAATGTATATAAAAATATATATTTTATCCTATTTTATTCTAGATTCAACAAAGCACAACACAAATTCCAAAGCACTGAAATATTTTTAAAACCAGAACTGTACATATGGTTTCTAAGTGCACACAAAATTTTCACAATTAACAAAATATGTATTTTATATATTCATTCAGATATATATATAAATATTTTATACAGCCTCTGTATATATATATATATAACCAAAACAATAATTAATTAATTTAAACCAATCTGTTTTATATGAAATACAAGTCCAGATTTGGGCATGCAAATTTAACCAGAGATAAAAATGGTTCTCTTTTCAAATAATAAAATTCTCCATTTATCTATATTGAAAGTTTTTGAGGGGGTTTTACTAAATTTTCTACAGAAGATTTGAGGGTTTTAACACAATAAGTTTTCAATTCACAGACTCATTTTCAAAACAGGGAATAAAGGAATGGACTTCTCAAACTCAACTAAATTTTATTTACAAAACAATAAGATAATACTAAATTAACATAATAGAACCTGGAGTCCTTCGTCTGAAGAAGAATCCCTCCTGTAACCTTTCAAATTCCTCCTGCAGTTCTTCTCGATCGCCTTCTGCAGCCCTCTTTTCGAATCTGTCTATCTTTAAATCAATTATTTTCTCCAAGGTTTTCAACCCAAATTCTTTTCTTTTCTTTTTCTTTTTATTTTTTTCCCTTTTTCAGATCCCAGAACAACAGAGTAGAAGTTCCCTGTCTGTGAATAATCTTCCCCAAAAAAAAATATAATAAATCAAAATAAAACTCCATAAAGCACATTTGTTTTCTTTTCACAAAAAGTCTCTTTCCTATTGGTCCTTTTCAGCTTTTAAAAGCACAAATTTATCTACAGTTTGTAATTAAAATAATTTATTTAAACAAGCTATTATCTATGCAAGATTTTGCTAATTTAATATTAGTAAAAAGATATTATTTAATTATCTTTAACAATATTTATTTAATTTAATTATTGTCAACATTATTAATTAAAAATAATTATTTACTCTTTTAAATAAATTGAATCACTTTTAAATTTATAATATATTTAAATTTAATATTCGACTAACACACAATTAAATCAAACAACTAAACAACTTTAATCCATTATCCTATAAAAATAAGGTTACTTAAATAAACATGGACCATAAATCAATTGAACACCTCAACAAAACAAACTACACAAACAACGAGAATGAAAACCACAGTCATAACATGACTCACAACAGACGACGGACTTGGGACGAGGACGCTTCCAAACCTACTCCCTTTTTCAACATTTTTACCCGTTGGGCTAATTGATTGCTCGCCCTGTCCTGCCGAAGCAGGTGGAATCGAGACTTATTCCTGCATCCAAATAAACGTCAAGTAGCACATGTATATATAAATATATAATCAACATCCTACCGTGAGAAGGAATTGCAGTGTAGCAGGGCACTCATGAACGAGTGATGCTACACTGTCCTCTCACCTAATCTATTCTAACAATTACAATATCCATAACAACTAGCATTTCTAACAAATTGATCATAAGATAATATTCTAATTAACTACTGCATCATAACTAATCACTAAACCATTGCATTATAAAGTAACACAGAATTCAAATCACATGATCACCATACGATTATCACATCGACATTTAAAGTATTAGAGAGAAAGCATTACCTAATAAAATAATCCAAACCCTACATATAGAGGATCATAAATCATAATAAAATATCAACTGTAGCAATCAATTAAACTACGCAACCACACACACCAAAACGATGAATCGATCACCATCACAATTCAATATCACACCAACATATAAAAGCAAACAATAGTAGTAAATAGTATCAGAAACATGGAGGTATTACATGACGAGTATTTTAAAGACCTCCTACACTTTGGGCTCTGCAAGACCTGGGAGGGTGATCCCTTAATGCATTTAAAACCTCTCCACCATCATCATAAACAACATTAACAACAATAGATAATCTCATTTAATAGCTCAACATAATAGGATAATACCGAATAGAATTGGCTATTTATCAATAATATCAACTATTTGGAGCATGAGATAACTACAACAAATTTCACAGTATAAGATATTCATTGATTTGTAATTTGTAGCAAGCTCTAGGTAAAGGAAACCAAATACTGAACCATACGAATAAGTACAACTTAGATCAGTGCCATATATCCATTGGAGGAGTCAAATTTATAAGCATCTAAGGGTTTATGATAGATTTAACACATAGCATATAAGATCTTTGATAACATTGCTTTACAATCTCATCAATATGTATTCTAACCTAATACTACTTATCAAATCCTTATACAAAACATATCCACCTACAATCCCATTCAAGCATTTTAATTAATTCCTTGAATTAAACCTAAAACAAGAATCATACACACCACAACAGTGAGATGAACGAAACAACCCTTGATCATTTTATTCAAAATTTAGATATGCTTGTACAATGGAGAGACATGAGTTCAAATTAATCATATCAATTCAAATGCTAGCACTTTCATAAAACATCAAATCCCCATGAATTCAAAACCTACTACAGAATGACTCAAAACCTAAATTGCATTTTCCTTAAAACCATCAGACTTTACAATTTTCTCTACAACTTCATCTAGACTCGACCAAAAATATCTAACTTGCTAACCCGTACTTCTGGCCTTGAAATCCTTCTTATAGAAAAAGAAGGAGCAAACAAGCATCGGGCCATAAAGCACACATGTCAGTATCTAATTGGACCACCTTGTGATATTCCAAAAAGTAACGGACCAAAAGATCCCACCCATGCCATAAGATAAACACTAGGGTTTTAGATGAAGACAAAGGTAAAACCCCAACCTTAGGATTTTCCCAAACACCATAGATGACCAGAGACATAAGGCAAGATAAAAATGGAACACAAAGAGCAAAATTTTTGAAGTTCCATCACAATGAAAGGTCTCCTCCCTTCTTGGTAGTGATAACCTCCTCCACACACAACCCTTAAAAATTATGAATAGAGAAATATAATCTTTGAAGAACTCAAAGTTGATTCTCTCCTACCTGATGCAATTAGTCATTTTATACTTACAAACATTTATAGTGATTAATAGAGACACATAGACCAATTATTCATAATAGAAGAATTTTATCATACTTTTCCAATCATGGTCTTATGAGAAAACCTTAGGTTAAATGAATAATTCCTAGCTAAGTTCTTTAAATCATGTCCAACCGTATAAGAGAAGACTACTACTATGTGTACCTGGATACCATGGAGAAAGGCTCTTTGGGCTCTTTCATCAATCATCCTACCTTAAAACACACCAAAAGTCTCCTAGCAATTAAACATAGGAAGATTTAAGATGACTCAAAAAAAAATTATTGCCAAAGCATAAACTTATGATGACTTAACTAGGCCTACTACACACTCCCTCCCCGTTAACTACTTAGACATATGGAAATTAAATGTAAATTTTCTGCTATTTTTAGTCATGTAGATGTCCAATAAACCACTTGGTGGTGTTTCCCTTCAAGTTTATTTACTTGAATGAAGAGCAAAAGTCCTTTGATTACAATTAGAGAATACATTTGAGGCCTTGGTTGTGTAACTGGTGGACCATAGTCACATTTAACACTTGTTACAAAGTTTGGGAGTTAAAACGTTAAGTAGATTTTATTTGTGATGGACACATTTGGACGGTAGTAACAATAACTTTCAATCTATCAAGACTTGATTACCTTATAACCTGTGAAATTCTAGCAATGAAATGATAGATTAATCATAATGTCACCTTAGGATCACATCACCATGAAAGAACTTCATCCAACATCCTTATGAGTGCAGGTATCA
Source organism: Sequoia sempervirens (assembly GCA_007258455.2). Lineage (NCBI taxonomy): Eukaryota > Viridiplantae > Streptophyta > Pinopsida > Cupressales > Cupressaceae > Sequoia > Sequoia sempervirens. The sequence goes on from VDFB02051263.1 coordinate 9,018, forward strand.
CCAAATAGGTATTTTTCAGATCTGTCTTCCTCGAGTGAGGGAAATTCAGGAAGAGAAGAGTAAAGTGAGATATGTAGTATGTCTAAAAGAGGGAGATCAACTAGAGGTCAAAAGATTAGAAGAAAATTCTGTAAATGCATGAAATTTTTTCTTGCTGAAGGGGGGGTCATTTTCTTATGATGATGAGAGCATAGGCGACGTCAAGGTGCCCTTGAGGTACAAAAATCTACTAAACAATGGGTACCCAAGGAACTTCCTCCAATAAACAGGATTTTTGTGTCGAGAGGATATATCGTTTAGCACCATCATCATTACATGGTTGGAGCTTATTTTGCATGGGCGACATAAAGATGCATTACGACAAAGTTATTCTTGGAATTGATGGAGTATGTCGATCCGGCCCCTCTGATTACACAAGATTGGATGCAAGCGAAGTTCATTATACCTGAAGTATGAATAGGTATACCTTTGTCGGCCAAATTATATACAACTAAAAGATAAGGATCAAAATAAAGGAGTGGCTATGTACATTGACGGAAGGCCAAAATATCAGGGAATATTGCAGGGTTTATAAATAGTACACGACCTGGGTCAACAAGTAAGCAACCTAATTGAATATTCAAAGCGCGTGAGGGAAACAATGTATTCGTATATGCGATAAAATCAATAACTGCAGGGGAAGAGTTGCTAATCGATTACAATTTGAATCACTTAGATACAAACATAGTTACTATGGGGGTGGTACATACTATATACCATTTTACCCAACCTCCAATTAATGACTTCAATATACCATTTTATTCTTATGTTTTTTTTCGTAAATCCATTGGTTTCATTTCGGTAATGTTTTTTTATATTTAATTTGTCACAGTGGGACATTGATTGTACGAAGAAGGATTTGGCCTAGAGCACAGATCACGATGTATCTTCAGGTGCTTCTACCCAACATGTTGACCTCATTGTAATTTTACAAATTAGATATGAGCAAAAAAAAATATTATTATGTTGTTTTCATAAGTTTATTGGGTTAATTTCGATAATGTTTTTAATATTCTTGTTGCAGTTGACTGATCAGGGAAAGGCACCAGTAGTAGACGAGAGCATCCATAGGGAGGTGCAGTCAATATTATGTGATGATGACATTTCTTATTCAACAAACCCTCTCTATATGATAAGGAAGACCCAAAAAAATGCAATGAAGAAATCCTTAAGTTGTTATTCATAGTGCCTCAAACATATGAGATAAGAGAGAGGGTTAAAATATTGATTGAGAGATCACAAAACTTGCAAGTAAGCTGTCATGAGGTCTTTAATTATAAAATAAGTTCATTCATCGTTTTATATTTTGTACTTTTTTATGTCATGAACTAAAATGTGTTGTTTTTATAGGATTTTTTGCATCCTCATGATGCTCCTGGCCATGATCAGGGTACTACAAGTGCTACCTGAGGAGTAGGGGTTGGTACAAGTGTCCATCCTGATCTTCTTGCGCATACATCACATCATCTGACCGCATCATTCATGCCTATATTTTTGTCTAAAATGTCAACAGCACATACCATGCACACATTCGTTAGTGCACCCTCTGGCAGTGAACACATGCCAAAACATATGTCAGGATATGTACCTGGGGATGCAGATGCCACTAGTACTGGTGATATTTTAGTAGCATTTCCTGGATCTTCCCGTATTACTAGTATGGGAAAATTTCCGATCACATTTGTGGTGACCGAGGTTTTCATTCCCATAAAGATAGAAAAGGTCTCAGGTACTTTAAAATGTTTTGATTATTATTATATATAATCCAATTGAATTTTTTTTATTGATCGCTCTTTTTAGACTATTGATCCCATGATCATTTTGTAGGAAATGATGTTTTTTATAAACATCTAAGTGATATTACATTGGAGCTCTTCAGGACCACCATACGTACACAGTATAATGCCCAAAATAAATATTTAAAAGATGAGCTCATTAACCATTTAGTTGTTCTTTTTGGTGATAAAACATTCAACCGAACCAAGGTCCTTAAGAAAGCTGGTACCTATCTAAAGTATGTGAGGGACCAATATAGGTCACATTTAGAGAAGAACAAAAAGTAAGAGCATCCCCCCATGATTCTAGAGAGGGAGTGGAAGTACTTGGTGTTGGATGGAAAGGAGAAGGCTGAAAAGAAAAAAGGAAAGACACCACCGAGCCAAGGAAGGTATGTGATACTATCAACAATGTAATTATATACTGATTACTCTTTCTTTTTACATAATCTAACATATTTCAAAATTTTCATAGGCTACTTGACACATCGAAGGCAACAAAGGCAAGACTAGAAATATGGGCAACACAAACTTGGCTCTGGTGGTTATATGAAATTAGCTGCATGAATTGTAAGTATCAATAAATGAAATATTGCATCCAAATTATAATAAATTGAAAACAATTTTGGTTTTATCACACCATAGAAGCAAAATTCATGATCTTCTACAAAAATGTAGGGCTTTGAATTCAATAGAGTTCCCACAAAAGAGG
>VDFB02051264.1:0-10808 GCA_007258455.2 Sequoia sempervirens
TAAAAATGCATAACATTTATAGATTCATCACAACTAGTAGAATGATTATTTGAAGAAATATTCTTAACATTGATTCAGGGAGGATCAAATGTGGAAGGAGATTCATCATTCACTAATGCATCATCTCCAGAAGAGAGTGCATTGGAATGAAAGGTAGATTCATCATTGACTAATACATCATCTCTTGAAGAGATGCATTGGAATGAATAGAAGGTAGAGTAGCATTAAGAAAAGTATCGATGATTTCATCTTCTTGCAACAAGATGTCCTTCAAAGCAAGAAGAATCTCATGAGAAAGGATCAAAGGTACAAAGTGACATGGGCAATGCCAAGTCACTATCACATGCATGAAATGGAACATCATTAACATTTTGAATATAATTAGACACTGAACTCATAAAAGAATATATTAAATTCATTTTGGTGATAAAACTAAGAAAAATCAAAAATCTAGATTTTTAGATTTTTTTGGTACTTTCTAGGTTCTAGTAATTTGCATTTTCGGAGGTCTTCAAAGTAGAATTTGGGGTTGAAACTTGCGTCGGTCCTTAAAATTTGGTTGTCGAAGGCACAATATTTTAGGGATTGAATTAGTCTTTTTGGAGACCTTTCCAACAGTGTAAACGGTTCTGAACTTTGAGTATCGAGTCAAAAGTTATGACCCCACCAAGTTGGGGTAAATAAATTCCTAGTTTTTTGAAAAATATTGTGGTTCACGTCAGGTTCACCAAATTGTAGAGAAGAGGGATTCGTAGCTCACGAGTTCTCTTCATTTAGAGATCCTCACATAGTGAATTGCCCTAAACTACCTCAAGGAACAAGGTGAGAGTTCTAGAATAAAAAAGAGCAGGTCATGAAGATTTTCTGGACAGACGGACAGACTCTTGGCCAAAGGATGACAACACGGCACGCTGGTGTCTCTCTGGTGCATTGGCATTCATACAGACCAAAAATCGAGAATATTGCAAAATATAGCTAGGTGACTACTAGTAATCTAATTGCTAGGAACTTATAGAATGCAAGAAAGTAACAGAAAGTAATAAGACTAAAATAAGGTAAAGTAAATGATAGAACTAGAGAGGAGAAAGAAAGAAGATGCTCACGAAAACCCAAGTAATGAAGCCTCCCGCAAATGAATGTCTTCACTGTTTGCATGCATAAGATTTGGAGAAAGGTTGGGGTTGTATAAGGGTTTGCCTCAGTCAAACCCCCGTTTTGGTGTTCCCACCTCCATGGACAACCAATAGATAGAGAGAAATAGAGTATGCAATGAGTGATAAAAGAAAACCCCACTCGAAGAGAACTTGTATCACAAAATGTAGGTGATAAAAGCAATCCCCGCTCGAGGAGGAGAACCAATATCACAAAATGTAGATGCAATGGATAGGGGATGTGTGAAATCCTAGGATGCTCACAAGCACAAGACAAGGGAGATATCAACCACAAGGCTTAAGGAAGCCAAAGAGAGAGAGCAAGATAACTACAAGAGCTAAGAGTGTTGCAAAGGGTGTTGTGAGAGCTTGAGAGTGCTGTTGTAGCAAGCTATAAAGAGCAAGATAGCAAGAGCAATAGAGGAGGAAAAGGCAGGAGCCAAAGCTAAAAAGATTCAGAAGGCTAAAATAGATTGAAAAGATAACATATAAAGAGACAATAGGAGGGAAAAGAAGCTTCTTGAGCCGTTACAAGGCATCTTGAGTTGTTACCAACGATAAAAACATATGACAAGTGGCAAACATGCATGGAAATGGTTGTTTGAACGTTGAAACATCACGAGATGCTAGCACGGTGCGTGGATGTCCGCACGACGCGCTAGTGTCCAAACACATCACACTACAAAATGATGAGAACAAGAAAAGAACAAGGTTTGATGCAAAGCTGACGTGCGAAGGAAGCTACTAAAAAGGGATCCTGGAGCATCCTGAGAGGGAAAAAGGCTGATGCACGGGCTAAAATCAGCCTACACAAATGCTAGGGGAGTGACCACTACATCGGATGGAAGAATGTATGTGAAATTGCAAGGGGTGCAATTTTACGACATTACATATGTATGCTATAATTGAAATGTTTTTTATTATATATGTACTTACTATTAGAGTTGGTGTGGAAGGGTTTGGAGGTTGAGATATATAAGTGTTGTTAAGTTCAATCTTTTTGTAGAATAACATATTTGTGATAGCTTGTCTAGGTTTTCTATGTTGAGGATATAATGCACAAGATGCTAAACAAAACTAGTTTATGTTAGATGTAGTGTTGGACAATGCCCTTGGTTGATAAGATAAAAATAATAAGAGGATAGAAATTTGAACAAAAAAATATGTACATGGGACACCTATTGAAATAAGGAGATATTTTAATTACTTTATTGTATGAAGAGGAGTATTAAAAACATAAATGTGATGGAATTGAAATTAAGGGTGCTTATTACTACTCTACAAACACTTGTGTTATGTCATTGATTTACTAAGAGAAATCCTTAAGGATATATTCAAATGCTCCATTTGACAAGCATGACAACTCACATGTGAGCATTGATATTGTATGTGGTTGTAGATGATCACAACAACAATGAATGTTTATATGACAGCCAATCATTGCTACAAAACATATCTATAAGAATATTAAAAAGGAAAAAACTCTTCTAAGAAATAGAGTTCAACAACATATAGTCAACAAGAAAATTAATAATTCTCTAGTAGAACAAATAAGCATGATTTCTTCACCAAAAATCACAATCTGAATTAGTAGATATAAAAAAATCTTTAGAATAATTCTCTACTAGAACAAATAAATATGATTTCTTCACCAAAAATCACAATATGAATTAGTACATATAAAATTTTGCTTTAGAAAGTATATTCTTTAAGATTTCAACCCAAAATCTTGAACTCTTGCAAAGCTATTTAAAGGGTTTTGTTCAACAAAGAAAACCTAGCAAACAAGAGTTTTGTGAGAGCTTTAAGAATGAAGTCTCACCAAATGTGCAAAAAATTATTAATGCTTGAAATTGACAACTCACTTCAAAGAGCCAAAAATGTTGACTTTGGGGGCATGCAATTTCATATGCCTCCATACATAGTCTTAAACATATAGGCAACCTCTGGAGAAGGTTGGTTCCTATCTAAATTAAAAGGATAAATACTCACAAAGAAAAGAGCTATGAGGATGCATAGGGTTAGGAGATATGGCTACAAAAAAAGGTAATCAACCAAAAGCCAATGATCAATTAGCTCTCCTTTCAACGTTCAACCAATTATTAAATATAAAAATGCAAAGATTGTATCTAAAGTTGGCACATCCTACTTCCACTAGAAGACCATAATCAAGTAGTGATTATTGATTACAATCAAGGCTGTTTCAACTAACTTCTACTTAAGGGACATAAGAAAGTGAACATAAAACATACATAAAATCAAAACCAAATGATGATCTCTAGGTTGAGATATAATAAACAATTCAAAACAACACTTCTATTCGTCAAGAGCCAAAAAATATCTTTACATGGAGGAAAACTCTATACTTATAAATTGTCAAAAAGATAGGCAAACTCAAACCATTAACCAAATGGTGAAATTCAATGGATCAAAATAACTTTCATGCTAACTTAAAATATACTTCCACTTTTAGTTAACTTGCCCCACAGTTCTCATATGGCAAGAGGACAAGAAAAGGAAGTATTAGATTAATTTTGATGGAGCGGGCCTTAGGAATTCGTTACGAGAGCTATATGTTTCAACATGATATATGTTCTACAATATGCTATAAAAAAAATTAAGGGGAAGAGAGTATTGAGGTTTTTTTCTTTTCTTTGGTGGGGCTATATTTTGTATATGACTACCTAACATGACAATACTTGTTGAGACCTATTCTTTTTCATTCCTAATTTACACTTAAAGGAAAGTGTTGGTGATCTTTTATTAAGTTTACTTTAAATAAATATTTTAAATTCTTAAGTTGCTAGTAAGCATTGATTGAAAGCAATCATGAGCTATCTTTGCCTCATCTTTCATCAATTGAAGACAATTAGGTGCCACCTCTACGTTATCATATGCCACTACTGCTTTTAGTTGTTGAGTTAGTTGTTTTCTTCTATAAAGTTAATTACACTTGGGCACTTATTACTATGACCACTCTATCCAAGAGGCTAGAAATAAATGCATTTTCTTTTGAATATTAAAGAAATGAGAATGTCAATTTCTATTCACTCATGTTGTCAAATTTTGCTTCCGAACTGATAATTCTATTAGTAATTAGTTTGCTTGTCAAAGGTCTTGGATAGAGGTTTTAAGATTAATTAGAAAATCAAAAAACCAACTAAAGCAGAAATTAATGAAACAGTAAGATTATCATCGATGTCGGTACTGATGGGTAAAGACTCTATGATAGTTGCTGCGGTGGAGACATAGAGAGCCGACAAGATCATCTTTAGGCTAACTTCGTAATATCCAAATGATGCAAAATAAAACAAATACCTGCACGAAAGGCAAAACCACCATCAGATTTTAAGAAATAAAATAATACAAAAAATAGTGAGTGATTTGAAGTTCTCTGAATAACTTATTTGCCAAATAAATACCTACCCTACAGAAACAGTAAATCCCATGATAAGCATTGCAAGGCTACCAGCAAATGATTTGCTCCTATTGTAAGGAAGTTTTTTGGTGCCTAGCCTTCTTCCAGCTATATCTGCAACGCCTGCGTGCAAAGCAATTCAATCCTCTGAAAGTTAATGACCACCTCAGCCTCTATTCTCAACCATGTAAAAAGAAGAGCAAAACCTGCAACAGATATGATGTTTACCATCTCCAGCACATAAGTTGGCCATTGCTACAGGTGCAGTCGGAGAAGTCCGCCAGAATAGAATAGTAATAAATGTTAGAGTGCATGCATAGTACAGTGGTCCTTTTAAAAGCTCCCTGCGAGATGAACCAATTTAGCTGTTGAGAATCTGAACCTGCCAACTTCAACCTTGAATAGTACTAACTCCTCAAGTTTTATGCCGCTCTATACAAATCTAATAATAGTGCCACTAGTTGAGCATAAATATAGAAAGATTACTACTGTGTGTCTTTTGTTACATGAATCAGCAGCTGACAAAGTTCATGATTTCATGAATCTAACCTGGCATCTCCATATCTGCTCATGGATTTAACCATAGCTTCATTTTTCAATATTCCTAATCCCAATCCAATCATCCGGAATATATTGACTCCAGGAGCTAATGCTGCCAAGTACGGTGCCTCAGGACCGGTACTGAAAAACAGTAATTAAAGTTTATTTTAAACAATCTACAAGAAGATGAGACCGTAGTCTCTTCAATGCAAAAAAAGGTATCACAACCAGAGTAACAGTAGCGGCCCTTTAGGTTTGACTATATTAAAGTAACTCTATTGGAGAAACACTCTTGCGCATTTGATGATGTTCAATTCAATAAGAGAAAATGGCTTACCTGAAAAGAGGCCAAAAGAGCATGAACACAAGTCCTATGCTTATATGCACAAACTTGCGGTTCAGTTTCTATAAAGTAAAAAGACAAAGCACGAGTCAGGAAACTCAAATGTTTCACGTCTTCAAAAAACTAAAATGATTTTCATACAACAATTAAATCAATGTGAAAATGAGTGTTTCTGAATTGAATGTATATATGTGTGCCCTCAAGAAATTATAGGCAATCGAGGTAGCTGAATTGAATTGAATCTCTTTCCGTATTCATAATTTTATAGAAATCAGTGCAGCCAACAAGATATTAAGAATAACAACACTATTCAACCTGATGTGAGCCCTACCACAGAAGAATCGCTCTTTAAAAGAGAAAATCTCTAGATTGTGATCTTAGATGGGAGATTCTGGTGAGAGATTTGATCATATAAACTCTAGTTTCACCTCATTCTTTATCTGTTAGTGTCCGTCATTTTTCCATCAACTAATTTATGGCACAGCTACATTCTTTATTCAAGATATCATTAATACTATGGCAGGAACATAAAAATGAGATTCTTGTGGTATAAAAGCGGGAAAAAGGAGAGCTGTTGTTTTCATAAAAAAAAAAATTATTGGATTTCAATTTTAATCCACAAATGTTGATAATAGTAAGGGAAAATGATAAATCTTAAACACTGATAGCAACACTGACTTAGATTCTTGTAGCTTATGGAGACAAAATGGAAAGTTACTGTTTACCAGAGATCTTCTGGATAACCTGCATAGAAGCTTTTTCTAAGGAGCAATGGATATGTCTTCCTGCTAAAAATGTATGTTCTAGGGTTATTGTTGTTAATGAGACTATCCAGCACAATATATCTGCTTGAAGTTCAAGTGACATGAGCTCAAGTGAAGTACAGTAAGAGATCCTATGTACAGAGTGCAAAATGGAGACACGGCGTGCTTGAAAAAACTGTGCTTTTTATTTAGTAATACTGAAGATATCACACAAGAGAGGGGCTGAGCTTCTCTATAGTGCTATGTCCTCTTCTAGTTATCTTCTCCCTTTCATAACTAAAAGGAATCTGATATACGAGTTATAAATGTCACAGTGTTACCCAAAGTGGTAGTTACATAGTGCCTAGGCACTAGAAGTACTACATAATCTTCAATGCATGACGAGCACAAAAGAACATTAATTTGCTCATCATTTTCTCTCTGCTTAGAAGGAATTGTGTGCACTTTTTTGTTGTAAGTGTAGAAACTACTTCTCAAAGATGTCTTGGGAAATTCATTTAGCTCGCAAAAGAAAGCTAGTTTTTCTGCTACAATTATGTTGTAGACTATCTCACATATTTTGTAGACATTCAGAAGTGTATTTTGAAGATGGACTACCAGTACCTCTTCTTCTAATTGCAACGGTTTCTATAATTTGAAGTTGGTGTTTACCGTAAAATGATTGCTAAATTGAGCTAGAAGTTCTAAGCACATGTTTGGACTAACAGCCAGTATGCCTTTGAATGGGTCATAACTAATAGGCTTTAGTTTATGACATTATTGAACCTCTGTTAATACAAGCATGGCAAGACTCACTAGAAGCAAGATCGGACTGCATGACTGTCATGTAGAACTGTATATTTTGCCCAAGTCTGAAGTGCACCATCCTTGACTTTGGCTACACCTGTATCGAGAGCTCTACAAAACCAGTGGCATTGTCCTGCCTCTTTTGCTTATACGATATAAGAGGGCAGCAAAAAGTTCATATGGATTAAGGTGTTGAAACCTGTAACAGACCTCTAAAGGCGATCCATGGAATGTATGAAGCCCTGTTATAGCTGTGTTGGATGATGTGGACATTGCGGAGAGATCTGTCCCACTGCTGACTGGTCTGATGATACATGTCAGACAGGCAAATATATTATCAGTGACTTCAGTATTCATTTTCCGAGGAGGTGAAAAGTTGTAGATAAGTGCATTTAACAGCCAAATAATTCCCACAACTGCCAAATGTATTTGCAGAATTGTGGACCTAGCTGATAGAGTGATAACCTACCTAGTAGGGACTTCTAAAGTAACTCTTCTACCAAATCTTGAATGGCAAAGGGGTGGAATTATATGTGAATGATTTGGATTTCAGGAGTTAATAAGAGGACAAACCTTCAAATCAATGCAACTTAGATATGTAATAACTGGAAGCAAATCATAGTAACAATTGGAGTACAAAAGTAGCTGAAAAAATGGCCACTCAATGAATCAAGAGTATAATATTGGAAAAGAGTACTCAAAAAAAGGTAAGATAGTATAATTGTGAGTGTGTACTAACATATAGTTTGTATATGAGATGAGTGCATTATATTACAGTTTCAAGTAAATAACTGTTTGATGCCTGAGATAAGCATTGAGTCAATATGCAACGTGAAACTCTATGGGCACCAAGGGATGTGCATGTATCCCCAGTATTCCAATCCATAAGTATACCTCAAGGGATATGTACTCTGTCTACACAAGAGTGAGCTGCATATGCAAAGGCTATGGCACAAAGCAGTAAGCTGAAAGCCTACTCTGCCCTACCATAAGAAGAGCATTGTGGGATAAGCTGAATACAACTTAAATACTTACACTGTAATGTAGAAAAAAAAATCATGATACAGAAATCCCTCTATGCCATAGGAAAAATCCTGTAAGAGAAGACAAACCAACTTGTTTCAAGAATCCAACAAGCAATCGAACAAGTGTTTCATCCAAAAGTGATAAGCATCTGTCATGATGTGGCAGGGCTATGTCACAACATAGAGGAAGACATGGTTCGTGTCAGCTGTGCAGAGAAGGTTTCTGTGATGAGCTGCCACTTGGATATGTGAAAATCATCACCATATGGAATAGCTGACAAAGACAATGGTCCTGAGACCACATGGCATTGGTGACTGAAGAAGGGAAGACAGGAAGTTTGATTGGATATATAACTTGTTCCATAAGGACGTTTCTGCTTATGGAAATTAGTAAGGAAATGTCCAACACCTCTTCATACCCTAATGCTTCAGTAGATGTCTATTCATGAGTCTTATAAGTTATAACCATTCTTGTTCTTGTGCTTTGTGAGACATGTGAGAATGAACCATCCCTTAACAACCACTAAGTCTATGTTGCAGATGTCATAATATTGAGTATATTGTAACAAAATGGTGCCGTACAGATTTGTAATTCAAGCATACCAGGAATTACCCAAGTTTTAATAGGATTCAAGTAAAAATTAGGCCCCAACCTACTAAAGGGAACGAAACTGATAAGGGCAGCTAGCATTAATTGGGTTTACATTAGCTTTTCTGATGGAAGTGTGTGTATTTAAGGAGGATTACAGTTTAATGATGAGTATGCCATGTGGTATGCTTGCTGGTGGAGTGTAGAGTCTCCACATTTATGATTATAGGGTGTGGGATTTAGTCAAGGTGATTGGCATGTACAGACATGATGTCTGTATATGTACATAGCTACATTCACAATGAATCTTCACCTGTGCCTGTGGATTAGAAGAAAGTTAATAACGCGAATAAGGAATATATAGTCCCTTGGGCAGTTTGTGTTGTGGGACTGTGGTGTGGCTTCTTTTGAACGGAGCTTACAGAGTGTAGGCAGTCTTCTATGGCGTCAACCACTGGCTTTGCAAAGGGCAAGAGGAGGTGCCAAGAGTGGGGTTTCAATCATTGATGCCAATGATCTGAAAGATGGTGAAATGTCCCTAATGTAGAATTTAAAAAAAGAAAATAATGAAATTTCTTTGTATTTTTCTGAACATGAAACAGCCAACTGAAACTAGTTGTAATGCTGACACAAACAGTAATTAATGGAAAACCCTTAAAATCACCCAGTGAACAATAAAATTCAGATCAGATTTTAATGGTAATCAATATGACAGAAATTTGTAACCTCACCAAATGATATTTTGCTTTTCTATGTCAGAGATATACAGTGCTGTATGCTGAGTTGAGTCATAAACTTCAGAATTACAAGCCAAATGCAATCGCCAACAAGCACTACAGCCTGTCTGTCATATACTCTCCTGATTATTGGTGATAATTATGACTATATATTTAAGAAAAACATTAAAACTCGACAGCATAATCTTATTATTACACCAGCAAGGATTTTGCAAGAAGCCAAAAATCAATATCAGTTCAGGATCCAGCTAAAAATTATACAGCCAATATCAGATCAGATTTGAATAAATTATAAATATATTTAAGGGTAGATCAGTCCAAAATTTATGAGTTATTAGATAACCCACTTTAGGAACACAATAAACTGCATTTTCCTGCATAGTACAGCTATAACAGTGATAATAGCTGACAATAACAGCTAGTAATAAGGTTTTTCTGAGTACAAACAAGGGCTACTATTCACCAGAACTACATTGATAAACTGAAAACCTTTTACTGGATGCTGCTGCTTCAGAATAATGGAGTGGACTGGGTGGTCTGTTCCCGTAGATTTTATCTCTGTAGGCTGCAAATGCTGTGAAACCACTCTACTGCAACTAGAATGAAGCTAATATTGATTCCTACACTGCCTGTTGAAATTCCTGAAGTTTTGTGAAATGCAGGAGCTGGAATCACCTACAAGAATTTGAGGTTTTTCATCTCTGATTTCTACTTTGACATATTCAAGGATTTTCGTCCTTGAATCTCCTACAATTCTTAGGGTTTTCATTCATTGGATTGAATGAACAAGTGTTCAAAATGAGGACTTGAAGAAATATGAACTAAATGAATGCGTCTACTACTTATTTAAATAGGCTCTTACATCTTCAAGGTGGTGGCTTCTAGGGCGGCCACCTCCTTTCACCCCCTTAATTTTTAATATTATATCAAATGACAGGTTGGTGGCAACCTTTTGGTCCAATATTTTAGTATTATTAACAGTGTTCCATGGGGACGCATCCCCCCAGAAAAAACCCACATTTCCGGGATGGGCACATCTCTAAGATGCGAGGACTTGGGGGAAACGTCCCCCTGCCATCTTGCCACCACCTTTGTCGACTCCAAGACACCACCGAGATGTCTCAAGACATCTAGGGGACTCCCGAGAATCTCCTGACTATCACGGGGATGCCCATGCGTCTCCTGCAGCTAGACGACCAAAAATCAATTTTTTTTAGATCACCATGCCCAAGGTCGAACCCTAATGGACTATGGGCCCCACTCAAACCCCACAAACTCTATAAAACACGCTCCTATCCTCATTTCAAATCACAAAAACAAATAAAAAAGAAGCATGGGCCAACTTCTTTGACTACCTCTCTAGCCATTTGTTTACTATCTCAGGTTTCTAGTTCTTCTGCTATTGAGAGGAACAAGTCTCCTTATAGCTTCATGCACTCCCTTAAGAGGAACATG
>VDFB02051266.1:0-24344 GCA_007258455.2 Sequoia sempervirens
TAGATTACATTAAAGAAAATGATATATATGTGAACAACATAATGTACCAAGTACAACAATCAAGATATTATCCAAGTATTAACAATGTAATATCATATAGATCAATAGATATTTTTCTTGCATATAGAAGATTCTTCCTATTTTGAATATAAATTAGTTGGATCTAGAAAGATCAATTGTAGAACTCCACATGTGAACTTAGTATGCTGGCAGAAAATGATCAAAGAACCATTAGTATATCATTCAATAACGTATGAAATATTATCTTATTTTTGAATGAATGTGATAAAATGAAAAGGATAGTCAAAAGTTCAACAGATATAGGAAATGAGCAACTTAATTTAAATTTTATAAGACCGAATAAGGACATTCATAGATCGTGGATGTCATAATTTATGTAGCTATCACATTTAGTGAATCAACAAACTTGGGCTTTTGGTTGTTCAAACCCTATTCACAATGAACCTTTACATATTACAATAGCTTTAAATTTGTTTTTATTTTTCATTAAAACTATGAATGGTAACCAATGCAGAGTATACAATATTAGTTAATTTTCTTATGAGGGTGTTGTAGACTGAAGAATATGTGTATTTTAAACCAAAAAGAAAAGAAAGTCCTTTGCAAAAAAATCCCACACCTCTCTTTGAAAGCCATGATGTTCACCAATTACTTCTCATTCATTTTGTGCAAAAGTTGATGTTGCAAAAAAACAAATAACAAAACCACATAAGAATGTCAAAAAGTGTTTAACCAAAATTGAAAAAATTGGATCTTGGTCTTCAAGGTTACAGTTGGTTACTACATAAAGTAGTAGTATTTTTAAATTTTTTGTCAATGTGTTTGGATACTACAGGCATAGTTTATGTTTTTTGAAATAAATTTAAAGTTTAATAGATTTTAAACTAATAAATCATGCACAGTAATTTGTGTTGCCAATACCTACAAATTACCTTTTCTTTTGATTCTCTTTTTTGAAGCCTTTGTCATCATTTGTGCTAATAATTTTTCCTATTTTTTTAGTCATTTGTGTAGATTTTTAAAGTTTAAAAGCTTAATAGTTGTTCTATTTTTTTTTTTTTTATATCTACCAATGATATATGAACATAGATATCTAAATAGTACAATCAAGAAAACATCAAATAGATCAATAGATATTGTTTTTGCATAATAAAGATGTTTCATATTCTGAATATAATCCATCTCAATCCACAAAGGCTAATTATGCTAGAACTTTAAATAAGAGGTAGCAAGAAAGCTTGCAAATAATGAGTGTTCTTTCATAATGACATGAATTCCAAATAATTGGAGTTCCCTTACATAAGGCGTTCAATTACTATAAAGGAAAAGTAAAGGTACATTCAAATTTGAAGCCATATCATAAGGATTTAGGTGCATTCAATTACAATCCTAGAAAAGAAAATCCACATTCAAATTTGAAGAAGTGTAATTGTAAATATTGCTATGACAATCTACAAATGAGTATCTAGTTTGTGAAAGGAAATTATCTCGAGAAAATATGGAGTTGGGACTTAATGTCAAAATAAAATATGACATAAATGAGGAACTCCAATGGCATTTAGTGCCAGAAAAATGGTTGAGTTGTGAGAGTGTTTGGTCTTATTTTGTTGTTGCTTTTATGTATTTGCATACTTGTAGGAAAATTGTTAGAAAGAGAAAAGAAAGATGTTTTTTGGTCATGTTTTAGAGCAAGTTGATATTAATGTTTCATGTGTAGTGTATGACTACTTTTTTGAAAGAAGGAATTTGGATTAATCATTGGAGACACTTTGTAACTAAGTATGCAATGAGGGTTTTTTGGTTGGAAGTGGGAAAAATGTAGTTGATAAAATCAAAGTAACTAACCTGTAGTTCTTTTTTGTATTAGTGTTCATTAAGAGTTTGAATTTGATAATGCCAATAAGCGTTCTTCTTCTTGCTTTCAACGAGCTACCTATGGACTTTGTTGCATGCGTGCATATCATTGAAATGTGAAGGCTAGTTTTATGCATAGGCTTGCAAGTTCACACACTCTAGAAATAGTTGTTAATGTGAGGTCATACTAATCTACATTGTTGATATTGATTGTTGCCTTTTCAAGTGTTAGGCTTTGTGATTTGTGTATTATTAAGGCCCATGCCATTTTGAGTGGGATTTGACGACAGAGACCATGACTAAAAGGGGCAATAAGTACATTTTTTAGATTATTGTAATTTTATTCCAATATTTTATTCCACAAAAACAAAATATTTATTCCACAAAAACTATTAATTAGTAATTTTATTTGTAATATTTTATTATTAATTATGGTAGGCTACGATTGAAAATAAGGTCTTGACAAAGGTTTTAGAGTATGTTTATTAAAATGAAAATTATGGCCAAGATTTTAATAATGAGCACATTTGTTTAGTCATTTTTATTTTTCTAATATTAGTCATTTATCTAGTCATTCAGTTGTGATTTTACTGAATGACCAAATTCATAACTTATAAATGACCAAATTAGTCATTTATTTTCCAAATACTACTAGTGCTAGTCACATGACTAAATTTTTTAGTCACGTAGTCATTTATTTACAAATTCCACTGGTTGGATGCTTCTACTTCTTGGTGGGTGACTATGTGTTTCTAAGAGTTTGTCCACAGAAGAGCCCCATCCGTTATGGGAAAGGCTCGAAGTTGGCATCTCATTTTGTTGGACCTTTTGAGATCCTTGAGAGGATTGGTCTAGTCACCTATCACCTTGTGTTGCCACCAGGTCTATCGCGCATTCACAATGTTTTCCAAGTTTCAGTTCTTAGATAGTATATTCCTGACGTGACCCATGTTCTTGATTGGACTGCTTTGCAGGTCGAGGTGAATGGGTAGATTTCTTTGGAGCCTATACGCATCCTTCAATGTCAGAGGTTGACCCTCAGGGGTCAAGACATAGAGTAGGTAAGGGTCCAGTGGGATCTTGATGGTGAGTCCTCAACATCTTGGGAAGATGCGGCGAGGATGAGAGATCTTTATCCATATTTTTTTGTAGGCTTCCAAGAGTAAGCCTAGTCTTAGGGGGGTAGGATGTAACAACCCTCGTGTTTGCATTTTTCTTTTATGTTTCCTTGATGGATTTTGACAACTATATATTTTGTATTTGCACTATTCATCCTATCATTATTTTGTATTGGCACCCATGAGGTGTAATTCCGAGACTATTATGCTATTGACATGATTAATTTTTATTCTAGATTTCATGCTTACATGATTAGATGTTGTTATCGTTACTTTTATATGATTATGGACAGGAAAGGGATGATGTCGTAACACTCGTATCTGAGAGGCTTACAATATCATGACTCTCTTCCTGATAATTGATGTTGCTTTGGCTATATGATATATGTATATGCATGTTTACTTTGACGTGTGATTAGAGTGATGCAGGTACTTGGTATCGAATCCGCCTAAATTCATAGGCTTGAGTGTACTCTCATTCCCCGATGGTGGTTACTAGAGATAGTCACAGGCCAAACCTTCCCTAGCCTAGCCCACTATACCCTGTTAGTGCAGTGTTTCCGTGATGTGTGTTTACCCTCCGGTTACCTAACGGTAATGTCCGGATTGCCTTATGGTCTTATGTAGTTTTCCAGTATTGCTTGTTGAGGTATTTTCGTTATGAGGTTCATATCGGTTTTATGGTGATTTAATGATTCCTCTTTTAGATTTCAATATGGTTCATTATTGGTCCTATGGTGATTTAAGGATTTAAATTATTATTTTTATGTGTAATAGAGAATGTTGTATATTTAGTGATTTTAATTAATTGATTTGGAGAGCTTTAATACTTTATTTAATTAAATGTTTTATTTCATATATTGTTTTGAGAGTGCTGATACAATAGTGGTTTACACTTTCTGGGAGATCCTGATTTTTGCTGAAATCACATATTTTTAGAAGATATAATGATTTAAGCCTTGAAAAGTTCCATTTAAAGGATTCCAATTGAAGAGGGTTTGATCAAACCACCTTAGATCAAACCCCCTTGGATAGAACTCCGCTAGTTTTAAACCATACCTATAATGTAGTCTCCTTTACACCTATCAAAATGTTGATAAAAACCACTTTTGATTTTACCTTTGGGCAATCAAATGAATTCGCTTTAAAATTTATTTTTGTGGGCACGTAGGGTCCTTATTATAAGCTTTCTCCAAAAAAGTATAATTTTAATTAAATTAAATTTATTATTATATTTATTTTTATTTCTTGTGAATGTAGGTTTTCACCAACATCAAGCTCTTTGTTCCCACACGGAAAAATAAAAGATTATCAAAAAAGAATTGAAAAATATGAGCACACCAAATATTGAAGTCTTTATCCAACAAAAAAATTAGATACATACAAAAAAGTTGTGTTATACAATTTTTCCTATGATTGAATTGTAATTGGTCGACTTTGAAACTTGATTAAGGAAAACATATTCAATAAACACTATGAAACCAAATGGAAGCACTAGATATCATAGTTACAAATCTAAATTAAAAAAATTATAATTTTATCCTCAGGGAAAAAAAATTTATGTGTTATATGGTGAGCATCACCCCTTAAAAATGGTGTTTACTGAAAAAAACTAGTTTTCGAAGGAGATGGAAAAAGAAGTGGAATATGATTCCAAAATTTTTGAAAAAAAATATTTAGAATCTACAAAAAAATTGTCATAAATCACTAGTTTTCATCATCTTCAAATTCCTCATGGTTTAGCCACTATAGGTGTCTGAAAGTGAAGATTTAGTTAGAAAAAATCAATTTAGTGTCCAATTTGGCCAAAAATTGTGAACCAGTATTGTGGGATCATCAAAGTTTATCAAAATGGAAATAAGTTTTGATATTGTATTGATTTAAAGTGTTATTTTAAATGTGATTGTGATTTGTTTTTTTGAGGAGTTTAGTTAAAAAGAAAATGGGTAGTTTGGTCATTCTTTTTTTTGATCCATTTTGGGAAGAAAAGAAAACTAAAAAAAATCTGATTGGTTTGAGAGAGAGAAATCTCACGGTTGGGAATGGAATCTTGATAGTAAGATCTGGTTATTTTAGAGGGATTTTGTGGGAAGTGGACCATGTTTTTTAGCATAACATTGTTGTCTTGCTGGTCTATTTTGGAATCTAGTCGTGCCTTGAAACTCCTTGAATTTTTGAGTTAGAAATGTATGTATTTTTTTAAATGTGTTGGGGGTTTTGGCTACTCTGGGTGGTCATCGTATATTGGTTTTGAGATTTCTTTTCAGTCTGGTCATTGCATTTATAATGGGGAAAAACAAAGACTTTTCTAAACCTGTTCAAATATCCTATTTTAAACTCAAATCCAATTGTGTAATTCAACTTGAAACAACATAATCTAAATTGGGTCGATGGAAGATTCAATTTAAAGTGGCTTTCACAGTTCGCATTTTCCAATTGTTAATTTAGGGGCAAAAAATAAATAAAAAATTACCTAGCCCTCAAAATCTTATAATAAAATTAAAAAGAAATATGAAATTCAACTAGAAACATTGAAATCTCAACCGGGTTGGAGTCAAAAATGAATTCTAGACACTTTCATTTTTGGTCAAAATTTGTGCTAGCCTAGTAAAACACATTTTTTAATCTAGCACCTTAACCACCAATCACTAATACAAAGAAATGGTGTATTCCATGTAGAAACACCCATATCTCAACTGGGTTGAAGCCAGAATTCAATTCTGGGCACTTTGATTTTTGGGCAAAATATGCCTTGCCAGTGTACCCTATCACCCCATATAATCTCTTTTCTTTTCTTTTTATTCTCAAATTTCTTGAGAAATCTGTATTGCTAGTGTTTGAAATTAGTTTGGAAGTTTTTTAATTGCACTTCTTCTTTTTTTATCTCCAATTTGGTTTTGGTTTCCTCTTTTCAACTTGGTAAAATTCATTTGTAATTTGGGGCAAAAAAGAGCATTTCTTTTACCAGCTTCAAAACCCATGTCTTAAACTTAATTTTAAAAGTGGTATTCAACTAGAAACACCAAATTATGAACTGGATTGTGATCAAATTTCAGATCTAGGGACTTTTTATTTTGAGCATGTTTATGATGCTAGAACCCTGTCATCAACATTGTTATTTATTAAGTGTTGTTTTATATGCTTCTGTGCTATTTTAGTGCCCTGTCATACTACTCCAGGAAGCTTGTAGGAAGCAATAGGAAGATGAATCTCTTATTGCAGAAATGGAGTATTTTTAATGAACTTTAATGATGAAATATGGATTGTTTTAATTATTATTAAAAGATGGAATTTGTTCTTGCTTGGCTGATTTGAATATTTAAATAGCGGTTTTTACTTGAATTGTTTTAATTTGGTTTTGTATACCTCATTTGGTTAAACGATATGAGCTTAGGTATAGGTAATTAGATTGGTCTTATGGAGTGGCTCTATACGGGTCCAAAGCTCGCAAGTGGCTACCAGGGGAACTAGTAACATAGTTATAGTAAACAAGTGATAACTAAATAAAAACAATGGGGTAAAACACTAATAAGATAATGAGTCCTTTTGCATGGCCTTGAGCACTTGTAAAGGCTAAGGATGCACTTGAGAAGGCCTATCCATATGTGGATATTTGGGCATGATTGAGTATCCTTGTTTGAATGAGAGATGTACTTGATTATGTGTGGCACCATCCCTTCAAGCACGCATGATGAGAATCCATTCGATTTGCACTCTAGTATGTAATACCTTAGTAGTCATGAGTAGCCCGACATGTTATTGGATGAGAATATCCATGTTGTGACATTAGTTTTATGCATTATATTATGTTTTTTCTTTGTGACAGATGTGAGTGTTGGCCATATATTACCCTTGTCTTGTTACTTTTGTTTGGGCCTTGTGACTACCTCTGAGCACGGTGGGCTGGTCTCTTATGAGTCCACATAGTTGGGAGGCATTGCCACCACCATTAGGGACTAGTGTACAGGTTATTGGAGAACCAATTGGAGATGTTCTCTCTTGTACTTATTTTATCAGTTGATGTATTTTATTCATGGCTATTCCATTGTACTCATGTATATTCCTTTATGTATATTGTACTCTCATGAGCGAGAAGATGTAATCATATATTTTAATGAGAAGAAATGTGTTTTATATTTGTCTTATGGTTTTCTAGTGTTGGTATTGTACTTGCTTGTACTATGATGATCATTATGGCTTTATGTTTAAAAGTGAAAATGTGTGTTAGGAACATTTGAATTGGTGTTTAAAATAAATGTAATTTTAGCAATGTTTCACTGGAGGGTGAATTAGTCCTCTCCTTTGGGTTGTGCATTCATCCATACTTGGCCATGAATGTTGTCGATATATCGAATCAACAACTTTATTATGTATATGTTATCACTTCATGATAATAAAAAAATATCTTGTCCTTTTTTGGCCCATACCCTTCGGAGTTATGTAGTGGGATGTTACAGGATAAATCATAAAGAGAAAAGATCAAAGACAAATAGATAGTGTTATCTATATCTCTTACCAATTGAACATAGCTAAGGTTATTTCTAATGTCGATGCCCATTGTAGGAAGGATACATCCTAGTAAATGTTGATCGGGTGTTTTGACTAAGACTAGGGGTTTGATAAGCCATTAATACAAACTCCACTAACTCATTTACTGATACTTTATATTTTTAGATTTTGATAGTTAGGTTGTCACTTTACAACTTGTGATACTTGCTTTGTACTTGTTTTTCCAAAGTTTGAAGATGATGAATTATTTATCATGAATGAAGCTTATTTCAAGTGAAAGCGAAATGGGATGGGTTCTTTTACATTTTTTAGAATATTTCAAATTTTTTTGGATTTTGAAATGTTTTGAGGTTATTTATGGCCTTTTTTGAAAGTGTTATGTGAATTTTTTGGTTTTTGATTATTTGAGTTTGTTTAGGGTTTTCCAAATATATTTGATGTTGTTTAGGTCTTTTGAATTTTTTCTAATGTTTTGGGTTTTCTAAGTTTTCCAAAGTTTTGGTATTTTCTAAGTTTTGACCAAGAATCCAACCTAATAGACTATCCTAGGGGCCTCGAGGGCTTATCAAAGATGAGTGTTTCCTACATTATACATGCAAAGACTACGTAGTTCGACTAACTTGACTTATTGATGATGAGAAATGAACAGTTGATGGATTGTCATTTTACTATGACAAGTTCCTAAAGGACTGACCTAGGGTGTCTCAAGGGCACATCAATGATGGTCTTGCCTATGTTCAAGCTCAGAGACTCGTAGTTCGACATGGTACTATTTTTGGATTTTTGATGTTTTTACCTTTTTAGGGATTTTTGACATGTTTTGGATGTTTTGGATTTTGACTTTACATTTTTTCTAATGTTATGGATTTTGGTTGTACAAGATTTGGATGTTTTTGTATTTTTGGTTATACAATATTTGGATGTTTTTGGATTTTCTAGATTTTGCAAGTGTTTTTGGATTTTGATGAATGTTTTATGAATGCTTTTGGGATTTTAACTGAGATTTCCAATAAATTTTAGATATAAAAGAACCCAATCCAATCCATAATGAATTGTACCCAGAATGATGTGATAGACTACCTCGATATAGGTAGGATAAACTTACCTTAGGAATATGCCAAGTAGTACTAAAGGGGATATGATACTGCACAATATCAAGCTATGATACATACATAGATGGGTGATGGAATAAATAGGATGAATAATGCTATGGATGGATGTGATGCAAAGAATGATAGGATAAAGAGTCAAAGATAGATGGAGGTGCTTTATTTACACAAGGCACATGTTTTCCAAGTTTTCACCAAGGTACTTTCCCAAAGTGCCACTGAAGTGGTTTTCACTAGAGGACAATTTTTTTTCTTTACTTATTCAATCATTTTTCTTATATTTTTGGATTTTGATCATTTTTTTATTTTTGATTTTTATTTTTTAAGCTTTACACCCTTCAAGCCTAGGCATAAAAACTTTTAAGATACAAACTATTGATTGGTTCCTACAAGGGTTCATCTTCAAGCATTGATAGTTGGTATGCTCCTAATCAATAGCTTGTTGTGACAACAAATGGACCTAGCCAGTTAGGTTCAAACTTTCCTTTACTATCTTGATCTAGAAAATTCTTTTGTTCTTCGTGAGAACAAGATCCCCTACCTGGAAAGACTAACTCTTGATCTTCTTGTTATAGCTCCATTTTAGTCAATTTTGATATGCTTGTAAATGATTAAGGGTGTCAAGACAATGCTTGTCCAGAAATTCTAACTCATTCAGTCAAGATACTCTATACTCTTCATCAGTGATCAGATTCTATAGTGATACTCATAGTGAGAAAAGATCAACCTCAATAGGAAAGATGGATTGTGATCCATAGGCCAAGGAGAAGGGGTTTGCACCTATAGGTGTAAAGATACTGGTTTGATAGGCCCAAAGGGCATGATTTAATTGCATATTCCAATCACGACTAGCTTGATTAACTATTTTCTTTAGGATTTTTAGAATGGTCTTGTTTATATCCTCAACTTAACCATTGCCCTGGGGGTAGTAAGGGGTAGAGAATCAATGTTGGATGTTGAATCCTTGACATAGTTCTTTCACATCCTGATTCTTGAAGGGTGTTCCATTATCAGAGATAAGAGTGTGCAGAACACCATAACGGAAGATAAGGTAATTCAAAGTAAACTTAGAAATTTTCTTCCTCATTATGTAAGTCATAGAAATGGCTTCCACCCACTTGGAAAAGTACTATGTGGTTGTGAGGATGAATTTATGGCTATTAGATGAGATGGGAGTAATCTTTCCTATGAGTTCAATCCCCACTATGAGAAAGGCCAAGGTGTGACCATCAGTTGTAACTCTTAAGCTATAGCATGAATAAGATCTCCATGCTATTGATGTTGAACACATTTTTTCACATACTAATGAGCTTCTCTTTCCATGGTTGGCTAGTAGTACCCCATCCTCAACAGTTTTTTAGCTAAAGTCATACCACTAGAATGGGAACCACATATACTATCATGTACTTTTGTTAAGGTGGTCAAGGCTTCCTCTTGGTTACGAAATCGTAGTAATGTCCCCTTGGTGCTTCTACAGTAAAGGGTATATCCTAAGACCACAAATTGAGATGCCTTTTTAATGAAGGTATTTTTAATGTTGGAGGTGATATCAGACAAGAGGGTACCTCTACTAAGATAGGTGAATATATCATGATACCATGGGGATCTAGGACCAACGATTATGTACATGAATTCGGATTCAGGTTTTTAAAAAGCTAGTACAAGAAGTTTTTCTACCAAGAATTCACATTGAAGGGCATTTTATGGTCTAACAATGATCCAATTATCGCCATGGAATCCTACTCAATTGTTCATGCATGGTATTTTTTCAAAGGTTATGTCAATGAAAAAGTATTTAATACTTTCTACCATCTTCTTATAAGGAGTAAGCTTATCATCCTTAGTTTGGTAGTCATCATTGACATGGTTGACAATTAGTTGTGAGTCCCTATAAACATTTAACTCTTGTATCTTCCATTGAACTACTATCCTTAGACCTGTTATTAGAGCCTCGTACTCAATAATATTGTTTGTAAATGGAATGATAGAGAGTAATAATTTAGAATACCATCACCTTGAGGGGTGATAAAGAGGATAACTGCCCCAGATCCATGTTGGGTAAATGATCCATCAAAGTAATCTTCCACTAATCTATTGTATTGACAAGGAACACAAATTCATCATGAAATTTAGATATTAAAGGGTTCTCTGCATAGATAGGTGCTTGTGCTAGTTGATCTGCTATCACTTGTCCTTTGATTGCTTTGTGCTCCATGTACTCTATGTCAAATTTAGTTAAGATCATTACCCATTTGGCCATCTACCTAGTGAGAGTTGCTTTGGATAATAGTATTGCAATGGGTCGATCTTTGCAACAAACTTGATTTGATGCAACAACATGTAATGTCTGAACTTTTTTAAAGCAAAAACCACTACTAAGCATTCTTTCTCAATGGATGAGTAACTCATTTCATAGCCCACCAAGGTCTCATTGACGTAATAGATGACCCTATCTTTTCTTTATTCATCATGTTGAGCTATAAGAGCACCTAGTGTTGTTGATGTTGTCGATATATATAGGATTAATGACTTGTTTGGTATTGGTGGCATGAGCACTAGAGGTGTTAGTAAGTAGTCCTTAATCTAATGGAAATATTTATCACACTTTTCATCCCACTTGTAAGTTGTTCCTTTATGGAGAAGATATGAAAAGGGATGGATCTTGTCTTTTAATTGTGCTATGAACCTTCTAATAGATTTCAACCTTCCTTGTAATCCTCACATCTACTTTAATGTTTGTGGTGGTTCTATGTATAGGGTGGATTTTATTTTTGCTAGATCAATTTATATCCCTCTTTGTGACACAATGTAGCCAAGAAGCTTCCTTGTTGTAACCCTAAAGACACACTTTTTTAGATTCATCCATACCTTTTACTCTTCAAGTCTATCAAATATGGGTCCTAATACTACTATGTGATAATTTATTTTCTTTGATTTGGCACAAATATCAACATACTCTTCAATTGTTTTGTGGATCATGTCATGAAATATTAGGGTCATTTATCTTTGATATGCCACTTCTACATTCTTCAACCCAAATGGCATCATGTTCCAACAATATGTACCCCATAGACAAGTGAATGTAATTTTATGTTGATCCTCGTTGGCGATCATCCTTTGATTATAGCCCAAAAAACCATCCATGAGTGATAACATTTCATGTCGAACTATTAAATCAACAATGATGTCAATGTTAGGAAGATGGAAATCATCCTTCGAGCATGCTTTGTTTAAGTCTCTAAAATTTGTGCATATTTGGATGCCCCTAGTGGGTTTGGAGATTGGGACCAAGTTTGAAATTCAATAAGGATAATCAATAGGTCAGATAAATCCAATGTTAAGGAGATTTTGTAACTCTAGCTTAACCAATGTGGCTATTTAAGGGTGCATCTTCCACAACTTCTATTTCACTGGATTGGCTTATGTAAAGATGGCTAAGTGATGTACCACTACTTCTAGATCAAGCACTAGCATATTTGTGTATTTCCATGAAAAGTTGGTTCTTCTCTCTTTCAAGAATGCTAACAGGTTTTTTTGTTCTTCATCTAATAACAACTCAACATAAAAGGTGATCTTGGTTGCCTCCTTTTTTCCTACATTCATCGATGTAGCCTTTTCTACTAGCACTACTGATCTTTTAAGATGCATTGCACTAAGGGGGAGATTCAGTCCTTCATCCTTGGGTGCCTCATAGAGATTTTCACCTTAGGATGAATCCTTTCTTTTTACTATTTTAGGATCAGAAAGTTCCACAATCTTATTTTCACTTAAATATTTGCATGTTATTTTCATATCATCAATTTTGTGACTAGAGGATTCAATTGTCTCCCCATAGTATGCATGTGTGTCTAGCTCGATGTCAAAACCCACTTTATGATCTCCCTATGGTAAGTTATCGCGGGGTCCCATGAATTTTAAGATCACTTCATTGTTTTTGAATAAATCTAGAATCAGTGATCCTCATTGGTCTTAGTCAATGAGTTGTGGGTATACTAGGATTATTTCAATGATTTGGTCATTTAGGTTGAATGATGTTGTGGATATCATGAAGAGAGAGTTATTCCCAAATAGGTCAGCAATGTCAAGGGGGAAGCCATCTAGGCTTGCATCACATGATGTTGGTAACCAAGAGGAAGCCTCAACCCATTTAGAAAAAGTACCTTTGCCAATAATGTGGACCTTACTAGTGGCACACCCTAACCCCAAATTCTTTGGTAATTTCTCAGGAACGATGGGTTCTAACAAACCATTATCATTTTTTCCTAGTTTCTCATTCTTGTTGTATCCCATCCCCTTCATGATTTATAAACCTTTGTTATTTTCTTCCATGGGTAAAAAAAGTATGGGTCAGTCATCTTGATATAGCAGTTTAGATATGTCTTCCTCATTGACATCTTCTTTGTTCAAGTGCCCCCATTTAGTGAAGGTGGTAGATGAAAGATTTAATGTTTGTCACTTTGTTGATAGGTTTTGGTTTCCCATGATATTTTGGGTAAAGAGGTAACTCACCCAGCACAAAAGTGTCCTTATGTAGTTTATAATCTTCACAATCATCATCCTTGATAACTGCCTTGATGTCAAGAATATTTTGCGCAACTAGTGTTCTTGATTTTGAGGTATATGCAAGGGTAGATGGGTCAAAAAATGAGGTAGAGGGTGTAGGAACCTTATAATTCTTTGGTACCTAGGGGATTTTTTAGAAATTAGCCTCAAGGTTTTTGCAATAATAAAAAGGTTTTGGATCTCCATGGATAGTGACTTCTTTTTCCTCAAAAAGAAACTTTATACATTGATGATAGGTTATAACTACTACTTACATGGCATCAATCCATGGCCAAACAAGCAATATGTTGTAGGGAAGATCAATGCCTAACACTTGGCATGTGGTCTAAGCAATTATGGGTCCCACTTGAATGGGTAGCTTGAGGATGCCTTGTGATAGACATTCTTGATCATCATATTCTTTGATTGTTGTAATTTTTGTTTTCTCAATAGCATCCTTTGAGAATCCTAAGTTCTAGAGCAATTGAAGGGTAAAAATTTTTAAACCATCACCTCTATCTACTAAGACTCTTTTAACCTTATTCTTGTGGATAATGACCTCAAGGTGTAAAGATCAATTATGAGATGGTTGTGTTGGTAAGTCCTATTCTGAGAATGTGAGAAGGTGGGGGATAGTGATATGCCCTATTATAGCTTGAAGTTGGTCAGTATCTATATTCTCTAGGACAGATGATGCAACTAAATATTTTTCTAATATCTCCCTATGTGTGGTGGATAGCCTCAATAGTTCCAAACTAGAGATCTATGCGAGGGTCTTATTGATTTGATCAAGGAGATTGTAGTTGCTTGGGTTAGATGTTGGCAATACAATTTGTACCCTAGGTTGAGATGAGACTCCTTAGATGGTAACCCTAATGCATTGTGTGGTGACTCCATATTCCATTAATGCTAGGTCATTTGATGGTAACAACTGTGATGACATTGTTGCAAGAAGCAATTACATTGGAATAGACGTGATGCATGTTATTGCAACTTTTTCCTTTTTTATTATCATTCCATTTGTATGATCTAGCATAGGGTTCCTGTATATCTTGAGGTCCTATTTATTGACTAGTACATCAATATATATGTCTCCATTCTATATAAGATCTTGGATGATATTTTTGAGCCTCATATAGTTCAATGTTTTGTGGCCTTTGATTTTGTGAAAATCCCAAAGAAAATTTTAATTGTAGCAAGGTGGTTTATCTTGTGGTTCTTGGTAGTTTTCAAGTTAGGAAGTGTAATCAATTTTGAGTCTACCAATTTCTTCATGATGGATTCAATAGGTTCCCCCAAGTGTGTGTCTTTACATTTAGGAAAGTTGCTCCATTTGGGGGTTCTTTTTTGCTAAGTTTCGGTGTTGTTGACTTGATTGTTTTGTGGTGGTGATGTTGTTTATTGTATAACTTGTGCAATGTTTGGTTGATTGGTATTTGGCCTAGGAGAAATTAACCAATTTAGCATCTACAATTCCATCATTTTTCATGTTTTTGTTCTTAGCCCAAACATGGGGCTTGTCAGTCGAACTGCTTGATGGACAGTTGTCTCTATACGCTTGTGTATTTCCCTATGAGATTAGGGAAGTGTTGATGTAGAGTGCCCTAGGGATAAGCTTGTTAAAAGTGGTGATGCACTACATTTTCAAGTGGAAGGATATGTCTGGATCAACATTTTCAATAATAATTCCCACTTTTTTTTCATTGTAATAGGCCACTGTTCTTACTAGCTCTTTCTCTCCATCATTGTAAGAAGTTGGCAAAAGATTCTCCTTTGTTTTTATTGAGAGTGTACAACTCTTCTAAGCTGACATTCATGTCAAGATTAAAGGTGAGGTGATTTATGAATTTATCAATGATTTCTTGGAAGGTTTTGATACATAGAGTTAATTGAGAGAAACAATCAATGGTTGGTCTTGTCAAACCTCAAGGAAAGAGGCGTATTAGTTAGGAATCATTGTATGTACCTCCATACACTTGGTGTTGAATTCTTTGACATGGTCCATGGAACTTCCTCTCCCTTTGTATTTATCAAATTTAGGAACTTCAAATCTAGGAGGGAAAGGTTCCATTGTGATGTTTCAATCAAATGGGTATGGACATAAGTTTTGTTGTGAATAGGGTTTCTTTGTTTTTCGCATTTGCATGTCCTACATTTGTTGTGTTAGGGCTTTGAGTTGTGATTGGACATCATCTTGCAAGTTTTATGGAGGAAAATATAGTGTGTAATGTGGGATGGAAGATGAGTTGTATGTGGTATTTGGATTGTATGGTATGTAAGGCGGTGTTTGATATTGTAAAGGTGAGGGTGGTATAGATCTATACACTCCCAACTTATTTAGATTGACAATGTTCTATTAAGGATTATAGTATAACCCCTATTGCTAATTTTGTTGTTGGGTAACTAAGGATGCTTGTTGGGCTTGTTGTTGTTGAACATGTGCCACTAAGGCTTGTTTTTGGGCTTACTATTGTTGATGTACCACCAGGGCTTGCTGTTGGGTTTGTTGTTGTTGTTGTTGTGCCACTAGGGCTTGCTATTATGTTACTAGGGCTGCTTGTTATTGTTGTTGTTTTGTTGTGAAGGATTCTTCTTCTTCTTCTTCTTCTTGTGCTTCTAGGGTTTGTTGTTGTTGTTGTTGTTTTTGTGCTACTAGGGCTTCTTCTTGTTGTTGTTGTGTTGCTAGGGTTGTTTGTTGTGCTTGCTTTTGTTGTTGTGTTGCTAGGGCTGCTTCTTCTTCTTCTTGTTGTGCTGCTAAGGTTGCTTTCTAATATTGTTGTTTTTGTGCTACTAAGGATATTTTTTGTGCTTACTATTGTTGTAAGGCTTGTTGGTAATTTTTTTGTACCTATTGCAAAACTAGAGTGTGTGTTTGGAACATAGGATCATTTGGTTGTCATGATATCAGTGATGGATTTTGGGTGTTCATGGTTTGAGTGGGTTGTGGGTTGATGATGAGAGGTTGGGGGTTTCCTTGGTTTAACATTCCTTGTAAAATGATGGATTGGGAAGGAGCAATGTAAGTTTGAGGCCCTGCTTGGTTTTGTATGATGTGAGGAACCAATGGTAAAGACAATGATGGTGCCATTTGGTATTGCAATGACAATGGCACATTAGGACCTTGAAATTGATTAAAAGGGTCTCCTTGACCAATGGGTGTAAGGTTACCTTGTTGTACCTGAGGTGGGATCAAGGTATTACCTTGGTTGTTGAGGTTTGGGACCAAGGTGTTGCTTTGACTTAGGTTTGTGATGGATGAATTGGATGTGTTTTATGAAATGAATTGGTTTGATGCATCAATGAGGTGGCTAGATGATGCTGTCCCCTATTACATTAAGGTTTGATTTTGTGTGTGATGATATACCCTTTTTGGTCTATTTGAGACAATTGGTCCACAGTTCCTTGTGTACTGTTGGGAAAACTTGTAGTACTTGTGATGATGGATGAAGATGGTTACACTATAAATGTTGAGGTTGTAGTGGATTCATAGAATATAAGAGTATGGTATGGATGTAAAGGATGTTCTAAAATAGTAGGATCACCAAATGTAGGTGCCCAAGTGGTGGTTTGGGGAGGATGAGTTTCTAGAGTATCCACAAGCATGTTGTTGTCCAAAGGAAGGGTGTGACCAAAGTTTTTAGCAAGACTACTTACAAGACTAGGAATTTGTATTTGAGTTATCCCTAGTAATGGAGTTGATTGAATCATAGATTGGGTTAACCCTTGTTTCAAGCTTTATGCAACAAAAGATGGGGAAATTGAAGTCACTTTTTCTAATGCTTGATGTTCTTGGTTATACTCAAGGATTTCCCCTTTAGTAAGCTCAAATTATTTTTTTGTGACATATTCTACCTCATATGGTCCCAATGGATCTTGGGATTGTTGTGAGGGGGTAGAATGATTCCTTGGATAAAATTCTTGAGGACTGGTATCACTTGTGGTGGATGTAACTTTGGTTTTTTCCATGACTCTCTTGCATTGTGATCTTGTTGTTACCTTAAATTTTAGGTCACCTATGAGAGATTTATGTTGATATTTATAATGTTTGAACTCTCTAGTTGACTCAAATTTAGGAAAAATGGAAGTTCTAAGTATTTTTGGAGCAAAGATGAGAATGAGAGATGAAAATGACGAATGATATAGGGAGTGATCTTTGCAAACTTTTGAGAAAAAACTTTTTGAAAAAGAGGTTTGATTGGTTTGATAAAGATGACAATGAACCTTGTAAATCTTTAAGGTAGACTCATTACTTCAAGATAAACTAGTCCACAAATGCAATAATTAAATTAAATAGATGTATAGAAAAGGATTCATTTCACACACAAAGTGGCTAAGTTAGGGTTTGCGTTGATGATTTCTAAGTACAAAGTGTTGGCATGTTCAAAATTTTACTAATTTTTGTGAAGTGAAAGATGAAATATGATAGAGGGTGGATGAAATTTTTGACCCAAAATGTTAACCTAGAGTCAACCTTCGTTTTACAAGACCAAAGTGGTGAGAAAATTGGTATACCTATAAATTGATCAAACCCTAAGAACCCAATGATTTAAATGAGAAGAACTTGTGAAAAGTGTAGATATAGTTTGTTTATCAAAGAACATAGAAAAAAATATCCTTATTGGTCTATCTCAGCTGAAATGATTCTTTAAGATATGTCTCCTAACAAAATTTGAACTATGATGCCTAAGTTTGAAATGGAAAAATGATGACCTTCATTTAGGGATTTTGATTTTGTGAGAGATAATGAAGATAAGCACAAGATCCTAATAAAGAGGATATCTATTGTCATGTAGGAGGTGGTAATATAGGCCTTCTGACCATAATATCGACTTTTTTCTCTTGTTTGTCTAAGATGTTTTCCATAATTCTCCACTGGTTTGATGTTTCTTTTGTCTCAAATGTAAATCTCCTCAAAGTACTAATTATGTCTATTTGTTATCCTTTAATTAGTTCAAATTTTGGTTGTATGATAGCTAGCGTAAGGTTTGGTTGTTCAATTGGATTGATCGACTGCCAAATGGTCATTTATAAAGATGAGAACATATGTGGGGTTTAACTTGTGAGTTTATCTTGATTAATGAGTTTATTCTTACCACAAACACTTGTCTTTCTTAAGTTTCAAACTAAATTTCTATGTCAAAAACATCATTTATTTGACAAGGTACATTATGTGAAAGTCTTGAATTCAAAGCTATAGTTACCTATGTTAACTTTGGGAAGTATGGATTGAGATATAAGTCAAGATATTTATAAGTCTCTAAAGATAAAAATCCTTAGGAAAAACACCAATATCAAGGCTCTTCAAAGGGTATATGTGCTTTAAACCAAAGGGTTTGAAATTTAGAAAAATATCATTGATGTTTGTTTACAATGTTTTGGAACCAAGCAAGTATCAAACTGACTCACAAGCATTTACAAGCCTAGCTCAAGTGGTTGTGTATTTCTTAGTAGGTTTACCATCATCCCCTAAGAGATTATTAATCTATGAAGATGGAATGGACAAATAGGCTATGCCAAGGAAATGTACGTCTTCACACACCAAGAAAAAGAGTCCCTTCCCTATTTTCTTTATTGCCTCAACCAAGAACTGGACATGGTAAGTAAATTCTTGGAATGGTGCTATTCCAATGCACTACTTCAAAATACACTTCAGAGGTGAAATTGGTGAGCCAATAATAACAAGGTTCATAATCAATATTTTTGAGATAAACTGGTGCTATACATGTGATGATTCACTCAATTAAGATGCCTCCCAACCCTTAGAAACATCTAAGGGTTTTGAAATATCACAAGGATACTAGAGGAGATATTCATCAATATAAGACAACACCAGCTGGTTAATGGATTTAGTCACAACCAATTTATTTATATAGCAGGCCAAAAAGAAAGCACTGCTTGGGTCATTCCCTCTCACAAATTGGGAGGCAAGCCCTATAAAGTCAACACATATTTCAAATCTAAAAATTCTTTTCATCACCCAAGATTTCCAAAAGACACAAAGGGAGAGGATAGGCACTTCCAAGAAGAAAAGTATACTTGTGTGATTCTCTTCACCCAGATTGCATGAAGCGCAAGGGGGGAGGATATGCAAAACAAGCACATTCAAGAAAATCAAACAAACGCTCATTTTAACTCTAACAAGCATAATGAGTTCATTTCAAACACCGAATGAAGTGTTTATATTGTTCAATTTTAAGCCTGATATTGTAAAATGAGGATATGAAGGTTCAATTTTAACCGACTTTGAACCTTCAATTTTAAACCCAAAGGAAATCTAGTTGGTCCTAAAATGTGAAATAAAGCATCATAAAATGGGTTATAATTGCCCCATAAGTGTAAAAACAACTTGTTACAATATATAATCAAATGACGAGATGCTCCTTCACTTCAAATTTTATTGCCCAAACCTGCAAACCTAGTTAGCCTCGAAAATAATCAGAAGTCAGTGACATGTTAAAGAGCATATAAAATCAAAAATTTAAAACACATGCCAAAATTCAATTTCTATTTTTGGTTACTAATAAAAAGCATTGTTTTTTACAAAAGTGTCGCTGTAATTCAAAAAAGCATCACTCTGGTGAGAAAAAATGTTGTTCTATAGAAAATCAGAGATGATGATAGCCTCACTATATTAGAGGCATCACTATTTTCAAATCTTTGATACCTTCAAAAAGTATTAGCGTCACAATATTTAATAAGCGTTGTTGATTTAATTAAGTGTTGTTATATTCCCTACAAAAGAGTGTTTCTATATAGCAGCACATAACAAAGGTGTCATTGTACCTACAAGATCAAGAAAAATGGGAATCTAAAAAAAAATTCATCAAATTCGATCAGTAGGTCCTCCTAGTGC
The DNA here is from genome assembly GCA_007258455.2 of Sequoia sempervirens. Lineage (NCBI taxonomy): Eukaryota > Viridiplantae > Streptophyta > Pinopsida > Cupressales > Cupressaceae > Sequoia > Sequoia sempervirens. The sequence continues at coordinate 20,007 of VDFB02051266.1, forward strand.
AAAAATGTGACCAATGACATGGTATAGGTTAAATACACTTGATCTATGTGGATTCAATGCATAATTAATCCACTAAGCATCAGTCCCAATAAGACATTCAATTGATGTAAACAAAGATGAAGCAACCATTAAAACTAACATGCTAAAACATGAAATCTTGACAAACATCTATTCTAAGACATTGAAATTTATCCTATTAGGGGAGTGGTGTCGCATTGATGTGGAATGACGACCCTTTCCCAATCCCTTGGATAATGAGCTTGTTTCAATCAGTTTTATTGAAGAAAATTGATGAAACCGTTGTAAGATGTGTTTGGAAAAACATGATGAAAGCTATTTTAACATGATAAATGCTATGATGTTTGATGTAAATTTATGAAAATTTATTCTAAATGTGCACAAGATTCAAATAATCAACTTATTTAATGAAAAAAGGATCAAGATGACATTTAATTAAATAATTAAGATTATTCAATTTAAATTAGAGGACTCAGGGTGTTAAAATTAAATATTTTGATTTATGCAATTTAATAGGATGAAAGGTTAGCATGAAAGGGGTAGGAATTAACCTAATTAGATTAATCAGATTAATAGATGAAAATGATGTGATTAATTAAATAGCTAGGCTAATTTAATCAATTAAGCGAAAAGAGGATGGGTTTTAGGATGAAATGTGTTAGTATATCATATTTGAGTGTGTGATATCATTCAAGAGATTTTTAAGTGTCTACAATATATATATAGTTTCAAATTAGTTTCATGTTTGATTATAATAACCTAATTGTGGTAAATCAAAAAAATATGATAAAATTAATTAGAATATAAACCAAAAATCAAAACCTAGACTTTGAGCTCTTAAAATTTAGAGTTGAAGTTTTTTTTTTTTGTTGAATTTTCCCCAAAGAGGGGTTAGGCTGTCAAATAGACAATTTTGGGTGAAAGTGTTTTGATTGAAACTCTTAAACTCAAAAGCATTCCAATCAAAACATTGCATATAAATTCAACCTAATTTAAACTTTAGAATTAAATTTATTCATTTAATGGTTGTAGGTGAAAAACTTTTTCGTAAAAATATTTGTCATGTGGGTGCCAAGTAGTTTTGGGTGAAAGAAAATTCACCTAAAATGATTTAGGGAAAAAATATTTTGTTCAAACCACTTTGTTGGTTTAAATGTGACAACTTTATAAAATTTTATTAATGAAATCTTGTCACATTACAATAAATACATATATACAATATATCAAAAAGATGTTGACCTTATATTTATTATGTTCTCTAAAATAATCTTATTTAAATTGTCATATATGATGGATAACCATTAATATCTTGAGCCTACATTTATTTCTTTATTTAATTTAAATTTCTTTGGATGGAGATAAAAAAATCTATATATTATAAACATAAATAATTTTCTATATTTTGTCATCATTGAGAAAAGATGTTAATTTTGTGTAATAGTTAATTGCGTGTTAGTAGATCATGTCAAAACATAATTAGTTAATGCACCCTATGGAATGGTATGGTCATTTATAATCTTATTTCTGATTACCTTATTTAAAATAATTGCATAATAAATGAGCTACAACCATTTGAATGAATATATATTTTTTTAGGTAAATTTCATAATTCATGTATTTAAAATTTTATTTCATAGAATTATTGGGTAAATTCATAATTGTTTGATCTTATGTGCATTTCTTAAATGTGTTTGTATCAAAATATATTAAACAAATAATGTAATCTTCTAGGCCTATGTTGGCTCAAAAAATATGTTGCTTTTATAAACATGTAATATCATACTTCCTTCCACTTTATCATGTTAGGCATGTGTACGAGTACATAACATAAGTATCCTACAACTATCATTTCTTCATAGGTGTAAAAGAGTGATTAAATTATTTTATCCATATAGCCTATTCATTTAATCATTACACAATGAGAAAATTACAAGTAGATAAAATGTAATTTTTCCTACCAAATCAAAGAGGGGGCATATAATCATGTAGCCCTTTTATTCAATCATTAAACAATAGGAAATTAGTAGGATATATCATATGACATTTCTTGTACTAATTATTCTTCTTTTTAAGGATTGTGTATGCTCAAAATGGTTACTAAACATATTTTTATTTTCTTGAGAAAAGCTCAATAGAAGCCATTAATAGAGTTGTGATTTTTTAAGAAAACCTTACATATGATTTTATTTTTATAGAAAATAAAGTAAATGGTTTTATATTTGATTACATAATACCTGGAATCTCTATTTTTTATAATTCAACACTTTTTACTAGAGTTGTGTGATGGTGAGGCCATAACATGAGATACCTCATCCCTTGGTGTTGGGAAAATGTGTCTCGACCTTGCAGTTATCTATGATTTATAGATACGATGTATGTTGCTATGTGGTGACTAATCATGCAAATACTTTACAATTGTAACAAGATGTGGGGTTTAGGGGCAATGCCCCAATTTTTTTTGCTGACATGTCAAGATTTTCACACTAACACATCAAATGAAAAATGACCTTGTAAAATCCTAATTCTAGAAGGTTCCAAAAGTCTTGTTATAAGTGGGTGGGATGTATGTATATGGGTGTGTATATCGAGAGTCTGATGGTAGTCGAGTTGTCTCTTCATCTCTAGTGGTGATACTCTTGTTAGAAGATTGCACTATAAGTATATTGTAATCTTTTGATTTTTGAGTAATATATTGGGAAAATTTTGGAGTGTGGGGTTTTTCTCCCAAAAGGGTTTTCCCCACGTAAATCATTGTGTTGTGGTATGCATGATATTTGTGTTTATTTTTGTTTAAGTTTTTGCAAATGTTAATTATTTGTAAAAAATTTCATTTTTCTCCTCTCAAGATTAGTGTAGGAAGTTGTTATGTTGCCTTAGCTTCCTTACAAGTGGTATAGAGCTTGGCCACCTTTGGTTTCAGTTATGGGTTGTTGGGTTTTTTGATTTTTGAGTGGGAGCTTGTGCAAAGACACTTTGTGATCTTGTTGCAGGATTTTTAGATGGCAAGTTCATCAGAAGAATAGAGGTGGAGAAATTTTCTAAAAATAATTTTGATATGTGGAAGTTAAAGATGGAGGATCTGTTGATAGATCAAGATATATGGGATGTTGTTGATGAGAATGTTTCAAGGCCTACAAATCCTACTCAAGCTACTCAATATGATGTTATGGATCGTAAATCCAAGGGTCTAATTAGATTATCTTGGAAGACTCTATTTTAATTAATGTCCATGAAGAGACCTCTACATAGAAACTATGGAAGAAACTTGGTGAGATGTATCAAGGCCAAATCTTTAGTGAACAAGATTTTCTTGAGGAAGAAGTTGTATTCCTTGAGAATGGAAGAGGGTGGATGAACCACAAACCACCTAGAAGCATTCAATATGTTGGTGGCTCAATAGGAATCAGTTGGTGTCAAAATGGATGAGGAGAAATGCTAGATCTTGCTTTGTTCTTTTCCTAATTCATGGGATTATCTTGTTATGGCTATTGGGAGTACTTTTGTTATATTGAATATTGAAAATGTGGTGGGTTCTTTGATTTTTGAAGAGATGAGGAGGAAGGTATCCATCAGTTCCAAGGAAGCCCTAAATTTTTGTGGAAGACCTAAGGAAAAAGGAAAGAAGAATGAGAAGCATGACAAATCCAAGTCCAAGGAGATCTAAATCTCTTGGAAAGTCCAAAGTTATTTCCTAGAACTATGGTAAGCCTAGACATGTTTGTAAGGAATGCAATGAAGAAAAGAAGAAGAAAAGGAAGAAATTTGATTATGATTTTGTGTCCGAGAAGGGAGATGGTGACACATTCATTGCAACTTTGGCAACTTGTGCAGGTAATGATGCATGATTAATTGACTCAAGTGCATCTTTTTATATGACCTTTAATAGAGATTGGTTTTGTGAATATGAAGAATTTGATGGAGGTAAGATGTATTCGGGTGATGATTCTCATTTAGAGATTGTTGGTTGTGGTACACTTAAAATTAGGTTTCCTGATGGTAGAATAAAAAGTATTAATGGTGTGTTGCATATCCCTGGATTAGCATGAAATTTTTTATCTATGAGAAAACTAATAGATGTTGGTGTGCAAGTAGTATTTTCTGATGCAAGATGCAAGATGGTTAGAGGTACTATGGTGATTGCTAGAGGTGTTAGATATAGGAACATTTTATAAGCTTGATGCATGTATTGTTAAATGTGATAGTACTTATATGAAAATAAAGCTTATAGAAGAAGTGATTGTTTCACTTTCAATAGATGGTCATGGCTTTTGGGTACCCAAGGGTGCTCTTTCTTCTAAGACAAAGTTACCTATAGAGAAA
>VDFB02051266.1:24364-40098 GCA_007258455.2 Sequoia sempervirens
AGAAGCATTCAATATATTGGTTGTTCAATTGGGATTAGTTGGTGTCAAAATGGATGAGGAGAAATGTCAGATCTTTCTTTGTTATTTTCCTAATTCATGGGATTATCTTGTTATGGCTATCGGGAGTACTTCTGTTATATTGAAGATTGAAGATGTGGTGGGTTCCTTTCTTTTTGAAGAGATGAGGAGGAAGGTATCCATCACTGTCAAGGAGGACCTAAATTTTCGTGGAAGACCTAAGGAAAAATGAAAGAATGAGAAGCAGACAAATCCAACCAAGGGGAAATTCCAATCTCTTTTGAAAGTCCAAAATTTATTTCCTAGAAATGTAGTAAGCCCGACATGTTTGTAAGGGAAATGTAAAGAAGAAAGAAGAAGAAAAGAATAAATTTGATTATTATTTGAGTCGAGAAGGAAGATGGCAACACATTCATAATGATGCATGATTAATTGACTCAAGTGCATCTTTTTATATGACCTTTAATAGAGATTGGTTTTGTGAATATGAAGAATTTGATGGAGGTAAGATGTATTCGGGTGATGATTCTCATTTAGAGATTGTTGGTTGTGGTACACTTAAAATTAGGTTTCCTGATGGTAGAATAAAATGATTAATGGTGTGTTTCATATCCATGGATTAGCATGAAATTTGTTATCTGTGAGAAAACTAATAGATGTTGGTGTGCAGGTAGTATTTTTTGATGCAGGATGCAAGATGGTTAGAGGTGCAACAGTGATTGCTAGGGGGGTTAGATATAGGAAATTTTATAAGCTTGATGCATGTATTGTTAAATGTGATAGTACTTATATGAAAATAAAGCTTATAGAAGAAGTGATTGTTTCACTTTCAATAGATGGTCATGGCTTTTGGGTACCCAAGGGTGCTCTTTCTTCTAAGACAAAGTTACCTATAGAGAAAACTATGTTATGGCACTAGAGACTTGAACATATTGGATAAAAGGGTCTACGAGCCTTGAAAAATAAAAACCTTGTTGAAGGTTTCTCTGATTGTAATCTTGAATTTTATTTTTGTGAGCATTGCATTTATGGAAAACAAAAATTGTGTTCAATTTTACTAGAGTTCTCATAAATCTTGTGATGTACTAGATCTTATTCATTTTGATGTATATGGTCCTGTAGATATTCCTTCAATTGGTAAATCCACATATTATGTTTCATTTAATGATGATTATAGTAGAAGAACATGGGTATATTTTGTAAAGAGTAAATTTGAAGTTTTCAAATGATTTAAAGAATTTAAAGCAATGGTTGAGTTACAGAATGGAAAGAAAATAAAATGTTTGAGGATTGGTAATGGAAGTGAATTTTTCTCTAATGATTTTGATAGAATCTATAAAGATTGTGGTATTCGTAGATAGATGACAACTTCATATTCTCCACAATAGAATGGAGTTGTAGAAAGAATGAATAGGACACTAATGGAGAAGGCTAGGAATATGTTGAGTGGTCCTTGCCTAGAACAAAGGTTTTGGGTTGAAGTTATTGCCACTACTTGTTACCTGATTAACAAGTGTCCTACATCAACTCTTGTTGATAAGATTCCTATACAGGCATGGTTGGGTCACATTCCTTCATTAAGATATCTTAGAGTTTTTGATTGTGAGGCATTTGCACAAATTCCAAAGGAGAAGCGAACAAAGTTGGAGAATAAGGCTATGAAATGTATCTTCATCGAATATAGTTTTGGTGTGAAAGAATACAAGCTTTGGAATCCTATTGCAAGAAAAGGTAATACATAGTAGAAGTGTTATTTTTAGAGAAACTAAGACTTCTTCTATTACATTGTAGATAGAACAAAGTAAATAGGAAGATGTGATTCAATTTCCTTCTACATCTAAGAAATTTGATTGATTCCCAAGGATAGACAAGAAGTTGAGGAGAGATCATCTAGCTCTAAATCTTTAGAAGAGGAGGAAGAACCTCCAACTTAGCTTGTTCATAGGTCTATAAGGAATAGACAACTGCCTGAAAGGTATTCACTTAATGATTGGAGATGTATCTTTTCTTTGAATACTAATATGGATGAACCCAAATTTGTAGAAGAGGAACTAGATATGAATGATGCAGAATCCTGGAAGATTTCTATGGATGAAGAAATGGCATCTTTGAAAAGAATGATACATGAGATCTTGTACCATTTCCTAGTGGATGAAAACCTATTGGTTGTAAATGGTGTTCAAGAAAAATATTGTTCAGATGGAGGTATTGAGAAGTACAAAGCAATATTGGTTGTGAAAACATTACTCTCAAGGTGAGGTGTTGATTGTGGTGAGATATTTTCTCCTATTGCAAAAATGACATCCATTAGATTTTTTCTTTCTATTACCGTTGCTTATGATTTAGAGGTTGAGCAAATGGATTTGAAAATACTTTCCTTCATGGTGATTTCCTTCATGGTGATTTGGAGGAGAATATTTATATGACACAACCAAAGCACTACGTGGTGAGAGGTAAAAGTAAGCTGGTTTGCAAATTGAAGAAATATTTGTATGGCTTAAAACAGAGTCCTAAGATGTGGTACCAGAAATTTGATACATATGTGTTGAGTTTGAGAATTGAGCATTCTAAATCAGATCATTGTATTTATTATAAAACTAATGGTGATCATTTCCTATAACTTATTGCATTATATGTTGATGATATGTTATTAATTGGTAGAGGGAAAGGTATGATTTCAAAACTAAAATCTCAACTTGCTGCTAAATTTGAAATGAAAGATCTTGGTGTAGCTAAACACATTCTTGGGATGGAAATTAAAAGAGATAGAATGAATAGAAAGCTATGTCTTGGACATAGCAAGTATGTCAACTCAATTTTATAGAGGTTTGTTATGCAAGATTGTAGACCATTGTGTGTTTTTGTCTCAGTTGGAACAAAGTTATCTATTTCAAATTATCCAACACCTCCATTAGAGATGGAAGACATGAGTAGAGTGCCTTACCAAAATGTAGTTGGAAGTTTGATGTATGCTATGGTTTATACTAGACTAGACATTACTCAAGCGGTGGGAGTTCTTTCTTGATATATGTCTAATCCTGGTATAGTTCATTGGGATGCAATTAAAAGAGTCTTCAGATATTTGTGTGATACATCATATTATTCCTTATGTTCTCATAGTAATATGAGTAAAGATGATATTTCCCTTGATATTCATGGTTATGTGGATTGAGACTAGGCATGTGATGTTGATAGTGGAAGATCCACTAGTGCTTATCCGTTTACTTTATTTGGTGGTGAAATTAGTTGGATGAGTAAGCAATAGGTTGTGGTTTCTTTTTCAACTATTGAATCATAGTATATGGCAGCTACTCATGCTTGCAAAGAAGCCATTCGGCTTAAGAGACTAATTTTAGATATTAGAATAAAACAAGGTGTAGTGACAATTTATTGTGACAGTTAGAGTGTGATATGTCTAGCCAAGAACCCAATGTTTCATACCAAGACCAACCACATTGATGTACAATATCATTTTGTTAGAGATATGGTTGAAGATGGTGGGGTGAAGCTAGTTAAGGGAGATACTTTGATGAATATTGTTGATTCTTTAACTAAGCTTGTTAGCACAAAGAAGTTCAAATGGTGTTCAGAGACTATGGGCCTTTTAGCCCCTAGCAATTAGAGATGATGATGACACCCTTCTATTGTTCTTGCAAGGTGTTCGACAAGTGGGAGATTTATTAGGAAAATGTGTCTCAACCTTGCAATTATATATGATTTATTGATAGGATGTATACTAGTCTATGGTGATTGGTCATGAAAATACTATACAATCATAACAAGACATCAAGGTTTCCCACTGACACGTCAAGGTTTTTTCCCGTTGACATGTCAAGGTTTTTCCATTAACACGTCAAATGAAAAATGACCTTGTAAAACCCTAATTCTAGAAGGTTCCAAAAAGCTTGTTATAAGTAGGTGGGATGTATGTAGACATGTTTTTATTCTAAGAGTCTAATAGTGGCCAGGTTGTCTCTCGATCTCTGGTGGTGATACTCCTATAAGAAACTTGATCTACAAGTATATTGTAATCTTTTGAATTTTGAATAATATATTGGATGACTTTTGGAGTGTTGGTTTTTTCTCCCGAAAAGGTTTTCCCCACATAAATTATTGTGTTGTGGTATGCATGATATTTGTGTTTATTTTTGTTTAAGTTTTTGTAACTATTAAAGATCTATAATTTTTTTCATTTTTCTCCTCTCAAGATTAATATAGGAAGTTTTTCTACCACTTAGCTTCCTTACACTTGGAATGACCACCTAGCATGAATATTGGTGGTTCAAACCTATAAGCTCATTGGTCTAGTGGGGGATTTAAGCCCACAAAAATAATATCCTAATAGAGGCTCAAATCCTATGAGCTTGTTGACCTAGTAGGGGTTTGAACCTTTGTGGCAATATAAAAAATTCCATGACTTAACCATCGTATTATTCAATGAATGAAAAATTGGAATATTTTATTTGATTCAATTATGAAAATACTTATTTATCTTTATCAAATTCTATAAATTTTGGTAATTACTTTACTATCTTTGATTCTAATAGATATATCCTCTTCAAAGTGGATAGATACAGCCTCACTTATAACCACCTTATTCTAATGGGCACATAGGGAAAATTGATACTCACATTGTTCTACAAGGTATACACATCATTTATGCATTATTTTCTACATATATTTGTATTATTTTAAAATTGAGAATGTGGTTGTATACCTTTGCAAATTCCTAGCCTACAACAAAGATGGTAAGGCTATCTTGGAGATAAGTTGGAACATCATAAACCTCTCTTCATTGCAATGAAGTCTTTGATTATATCAATAAAAGAATGCATCCTTTTTTCATTCTTTCTTTACTATATTTGCAAGAATTAATTTTTTAATCTTCTAGTGAAAGGATTTTATGCAAGTGAAATGCAAGTGTGGTTGTGAAGGGATGTTGCTTAATAGAGATGTTTTCAATTTGTACATTGAGTCTAAATTCAATTAGGTTTTCATGATGGATTTTATTATTATAGTTGAACATATCTCCTTGGTGAAAATGACCTTCCTCATGTGAGATTATCACAAAAATGATGAGATAATTACACCAACTTCCTCTATTACCTAAAGCCAAAAGAGCATGCAAAAGTGTAGATTCATTTCAAAGAGCTTGAAGTTCATATACAACATCAAGTACAAGAGTTAAAGAGTCATTTGAGGCATTTTATGAAGATTTTAATTCTAATTCTTTTCTACTACTTTAATGAGAATATCTGACAGGCTAACATTTAAACTTCAAACTTACTAGTAGCTAGTGAGATTTTCCACCATTTAGCCCTTCCATTTTTATAATGGAAACATTTGAATTCTATCAAAGAAGTGTATTTCAATTGCAATACATACTTTTAAGACAGTACATGTTGATATCAACTATGATATCCAACTCAAAATTTTAAAGATGATATAATTTAATTCTAAAAAATTTCACCTATGATACATAATTTTAATTATAATAATTTTCTATTACTTTACAATAAAAATTACACCACTCATTTCTATCTTATAAATAATATATTTATAAGAAACTAGATGTATTATATATTATTTTTCATATAATTAAAAGATTACCTTTACATTATTTCCTTTAAGAAAAATTATCAGCGCATTAAACATGACTCCATATTTAAACAATGTATATATTGCAACTACAACCCTCAATTTTTTTATGGTTGAAAATATAAAATAAAATAAATCTACCCTCAATACAATCTTAAAAGTTCTGGGTTATTTTTTATAGGAAAAATGTGACCATACAGCTATTTCACCAACTTCTTCACTGCTATTTTTTTTTTTTCTCTCTAAACTTGTTTCATTCTTTCCTCAAAACTTCCTCTTGCTTTCCCAACTCCTAACAAACTCAAAAATAGGGGAATTTTTTTCCCACCAACCAAATGAAGGCAGGCGATACTAATGCAACTACTAACCTTCCCCACACCTTCCTAATCCTTTCTTATAAATATACAATGAATATAATTAAAATACATATACCAAGTGGGTGTTTCCAACCCACTTCACAAAAACTCCCAAACAATTAATCAAAAGACTTTATTGTATTAACCACCATTCTGCAAAGCATAAGGAGCTCCCAAGCCTTTTATCTATGCATTTGGTTGCAAGAATTTTTGGTTGTCACCTAATTCAATACTTTTCATATGGTCCTGGAGATGGTGCTTGATATCATCAGAAACTCTATAGTTTTTCATGTTTATTTCATGTCTGTATTTTTGGAAAGTATTGCCCTTTCAGCCATATTTTTCCTTCTACAATTCTGTTGTGCTCGTATTTATTTTTGTGTAAGCCAAATGATAAAAACAATTTTTTTTGGCTTTAGCAAAGAAAAAGATTCAAAGGTCATGAAAGATGGCCACCGCCCACCTTTTTTTGTGAATGATGAGGGGGGCAGCGATACTGAAAATGACAAAATCCACCATAAATTGCAAACATAGTAGCTTGTTAGAATATTTCATGCCTTGGACAGGAACAAAGATGGCAGTGTAAGTGTAGAGGAGGTACTAGGTCTGCTGGAAATGCTTGGGCTTTAGTACTTTAGTGATGATAATATGAAGATCATGATGGGTTTACAGGAGCATATGAGTTGTAATGATTTTTGCAAACTTTGTTAGAATCTATGGGAGGAAGTTGAATATGAAGAAAGCATGTTGGAAGGGTCCCTTGAAGAGAGTTAAGAGAATAATTTTTTGTTTTTGTAAAGATGGTGATGGTTTTATCACACCATTTGAGCTTCAAGAAGTCCTACTAAGCCTAAGATAGAGAGAAGGGCAAGACTTGGAGAATTGTGAAACAATGATAGCAAGATTTGAGAAAAACTCTGATGGTAGAATTGATTTTATAGAATTTGAATGCATGATGAAAATAATAAACACATCTAAGTAGAATTTTTGTAAATTAGGATTCAAACTCCCATTAATCTGTTCAAATTTTTGGAACTACAAAGAAATTGAATAAATTTCAAATATTTTAAAAATATAGATATATAATCTCCATATTTGAGATTAAACTCCCAAGACTCTGCTCATAATTTTAGAATTGTATATTGAAAAAATTGAATATACCACAAATCATTTTGAAAGAATCAAAATTACATATGATCTATATATTGTATATAGTTGATTTTCTCTCATAATCCCAAATTTAATAGGTTTAGTATCTTATTTTAGGTGTACAGTCTATAAGTAGCTAACCAATCTCACTTGATTTGTCATCATTTTAACTCTCTCAATAAAGAATAGAGAAATTGCTTAGAGTTTTATACCATGTCTTACAAATAGTGAGACTTGAAATTTTTATAGGTAAACCAATAGAACTAATCAATTCTTGGATCACCCAGAAAAATGGTCATTACTAATAATGATGGGACAAAATGAATTGCATTTTAGCAATATGGAATCTTATCCTAGGATAGCCAAATTGTCCTCCTAAAGAAACCCACTTTGGATATTCAATATATCTCTCACAAGTCATAAATGGCAGTGATCGTCACATTTTTTACAGAAATCCCAGCTAAAACTACAAATTAATTACAATGATCATGTGAGGGGTGTAAACTAAATTTAGAAAAAAAATCTTAATTGAGTTGGATGGATAATCTTAATGAAGATTACTGATAATATTTGACATGTAATTAGGATAAGGCAATGTTTGTCCCTAATTTTTCTGTTTTGTCCTCCATTGAATAATATGCTAAGCTCTTGCATTTTCTTTAATGGAATCACTTGGGTTATTATAGATTATAATATGTTGAGTATTCGTACATGTTAGGATTAGGTGTGCCATACACCTTGCAAGTTCTAATATTTGACATATTTATTTATTTGTATTTTGGGAAAAAAAAATGTATCCCTTAGTGTCATGGAAGTTGCTAAATGCAACAATGACAACTTGTAAGGTGTGTAAGAGTTGCTAAAATGGAAAGAACTGAAAAAGGAAATTACAATTGGAATCTTGAAAAGCAAGATTTTAGGAGATTGTGAAAGCATGATTTTAGGAGCCAAAAATGGAGTGCCATATTTGGAGAGTAAGTTATGATCTGTGTATCTTTCTATATTATGGTGGATTTGATTCTTTGTGACTAGGTGTTGTAACTCATGGTTTTGAGTTTCAATTTTGGTGGTTTCTTGTATTGGAGCTCCTATAAATTGAAGGCTTGAGGAGAAGTTTGTGAGGAGAGTTTTATGTAGGGTTATGCTGTCAATTTTTCTTCCAGAGGAGCAAGATGTAAATCTCCATGTTAAGGCTTTGAGCCTATAACTGTATTGTAATATGCTTGTTGCAGATTAATACATTGGTTTGATGCTTGGAGTGTGGGGTTTTTTACCCGAAAGGGTTTTCCCCACATATTTTGGTGGCTCTTCTCTTATGTCTATCTTTCTTCTATTCTTCTTCTTTCCATGTTCTGGAAATATTAATTTATATGTTTTTATGCTGCTAGAATTTATTTAGATTTGTAAACTACATTACCTTTCCTCTAAGGGTTAATGAGATGCGAAATCAACTATGTTTGTTTCCGATTTAAGGGAATAGTAGTATATTCTTGCTTCAAGTTATTGAATATTTGTTTAAGAAAAATATAGGATGTTGTAAGGTGCATGTTGGGTTCTCCTTTCCCTTTCAATTGGTATCAGAGAGCTATGGTGGTTCCATGGTTGCATGATATTGCATGTGTTGGTTCCATAGTGTTTAAGGTTTTGGGTATTTCTTTTGTTTTGATTTCTTAGCCTTGCAAGCTTGAGGAAATTTGTGGGAAGGAATTGGCTAATTATTAATCCTTGTTTGAGTGGAAGTCTTGTAGTTGATCCTATTTTTAGGTTATAGGAGGCATTTGAAGGATGGAGAAGATGGAGTATTACGGATTTGATCATGTGGTTAGATTTAATATGAGATTGATTTAGAGATCCTATTTGATAGTATGTAATAAGCCTCATGCATGGTGGTTATTCTCTCTCATTCTATGATCATCTGCAAAAAAATATTTATGTTGGGTGTTTGTTCTTGGCTCCTTGATCACATGGAGAAAATTGGGTTGTCATGACTATGGTTTAATGTGCTTATGTTGGGTTCTTGGTTTTAGTCCCTTGCATTGGAAGGCATTCTTTTGTTAACCTCAAATGCATGTAGGTTGTGGAGTTGATCATTGGATTATCTAAAAGCTTTTGAATCAACCTAGCTCCTTCGTATGCATGTACCTAGTTGCGGTTATGGAGTTGGCCTACAAGTGGGCCTAGAATTCCTAGACCTCTACGTCCTTTTGGTTGGTTGTACTTGCATGTCTCAATTTCATATTCATTTGATTTGACAGTATTGTAGATTTTCTATTCAAAATCTATGGTTATGCTTATTTGTGTTATTTCATTGTTCTGGTATAGCTGTTATTGGTGGTTTTCAGACTTGTGGGTCCTCCAAATGATAAGCGGATATGGATTTGCATGTGTGTCAGTGACATGGTGGTTTTGCAGGTTTTACACGGTTAATCAAAACTCGTGGTTTTGTAGATATGCGAATAAACTATTTTTCATATTATGATTCCTTGGGGGTGCTTCCAAATGTAAGATAGTTGTAGGTTTGGATGTATGCTTTGTGCATGGTGTGAGGAGGTTTGTAGCTTTCTCGATGTGGAGATGTTGGTATGTGATTAGTCACTCATCATTTCTATAGTATTTTCTTTATGGGTTCCTTGACTATGGCTACTCATATGTGGACTTGTTTGGAAAATCAGATTTGTGGTTGATTTGGTGTTTGATTCTTGTGGTCTACATGTTATCTTCTTGTTATCTCAGTTTGCAAGTTACCTATGTGATGATGAGTTTGCATGTTTCATGTTTGAGATCCACAAGCTATGCAGTTTTGTGGGTTGATCACCTATTTGATTGTTGTGAGATGACTCAGATGTAGACTATCTATATCCACATGATTGATTCAATATTTATGCAGAATTTTTTAGTTGGACTTTTTTGTGGTCATTTGTGCATTGGTATGTTGCATTGGGATGAGAGTATGGATGATTAGAGTGCATAGATAATTGTTTATTGGGACTTGTAGCATGTTTATCATGATGTCATGAATAAGCTCGCTATCACAATTTTAGTGGGAGCTTTAGCATTGATGTGGATCTATCACTTGGTGATGGATGATCTTCTACAGTGGTTGTAGGTGTCATGGTAAGACTTTTGGATTATGATCCTTATATGTTGTGAAATTATTGACATATTGAGTTCCATTGTTAGAAGATAGTTATCTTTGAATGTGATTGGAGATGGTATTGTGCCATGATGAATTCTTATTTCTAAGATTGGAGTTTTGGCATGATAGTGCCCCTTTGGCAAGATATGTTCATTGGAGCAGGTAGTGATCTCCTAGGAGGAGATGTTAGATCATGATGTCATGTGTGTTCCTGGATTTTGCAGACATGCAGTGGGAGCTTTGATAGTGGTCTAGTGAAGTTCTCTTCAGTTTTGAGTATTAATCATTTGCTTGAAGCTTCATGATTTTGCAGGATGCATTTGAAGTTGGCATGTACTGGTTGAGGGATGCTCATAGATACTAGAGAGACTTGAGGTGAGGCTAGAGATCTCTTGTTATGGGGATCATGTGTTGGAATGGTGAAATTTCATTAGAAAGACCGAAGAAGCCTTCACTTGTTATGGACATGAGTTCATGTTTGGACTTGAGAGATTGTTATGGACATGAGTTCATGTTTGGGCTTGGGAGAAGTGGAGATCAAAGGTGAGAGAGAGTGTGATAAAATTGTTTGTGTAAGTATGCTCTATTTTGTAGTAGTATCATTCCTAGGATGTATGTATGTCTTTGGTAGACTGTTTTCATTGAATTTGTGTAGTATCAAAGGGTCTTCAAATTTTTCAAATCATTGGCTTTGGTGTTAATTATCATGGAAGATGGTAACTTTGAGTATGACAGTGGATTATACAAGGATAAGAGTTGCATTATGGGTTGGATATGCCATGTGTAAAAGTTCTATCAATGGTGAGTTTTTTAGTTGGATGTAAATAGCTAGTTGTGGTTGTTATTCTAACTATTTTTGGAGCATTCATGCTCAATCTTGTTTTGGAGGAAGTTTGGACTTCAGAGTTGTGTTCTAGTAACAGGTTTGAAGTTAGATACATTGGTGTATCTAGTGTTTCATCATTTTTTTTAATCCTAATCTTTTGTCATGTTGGTGATCACTAGGAAGACGTTGCAAGGCTTCTATAAATCTTGTGAGCCGATGGAGTTCAGTTGAGATAGTATGGTAACCTTGTTGTTTCATAGATTGGTTGTGTTTCCCTTTGGCTCTATCAAGGTATATATGACAAGTGGGAGAATGTTAGGATTAGGTGTGTCATACACCTTGCAAGTTCTAATATTTGAAATATTTATTTATTTATATTTTGGAAATTTGTTTTTTATCCTTTAGTATCATGGAAGTTGCTAAATGCAACAATCACAACTTGTAAGGTGTGTAAGAGTTGCTAAAATGGAAATATCTTGAAAAAGGAAATTACAATTGGAAACTTGAAAATAAAGATTTTAGGAGATTGTGAAAGCATGATTTTAGGAGCCAAAAATGTAGTGCCATATTTGGAGAGTTAGTTATGATTTGAGAATCTTTATATATTATGGTGGACTTGATTCTTCATGACTAGGTGTTGTAACTCATGGTTTTGAGTTTCCATTTTGGTGGTTTCTTGTATTGGAACTCCTATAAATTGAAGGCTTGAGGAGAAGTTTGTGAGGAGATTTTTATGCAAGGTTATGTTGTCAGTTTTTCTTCTAGAGGAGCAAGATGTAAATCTCCATGTTAAGGCTTTGAGCCTACAAGTGTATTGTAACATGTTTGTTGTTGTAGATTAATACATTGGTTCAATGCTTTGGAGTGTGGGGTTTTTTACTCGAAAGGTTTTTCCCCGTGTATTTTGGTGTCTCTTCTCTTATGACTATCTTTCTTCTATTCTTCTTGTTTCCATGTTCTAAATTTTTTTAATTTATATGTTGTTATGCTACTGAAATTTATTTAGATCTATAAACAACATTACCTTTCCTCTAAAGGTTAATGAGATGGGAAATGAACTATGTATTTTTTTGCTTTAAGGGAATAGTAGTTTGTGCTTGCATCAAGTTATCAAGAAAAATATAGGATGATGTAAGCTGAATTCTAGGTTCTCCTTTCCCTTTCAATATATTTATATTTCCAAATAATAATTCACAAAAAATAAATCTAGAAATTAAATATGATCTAACCACACCTTCTAACATTTAAACCTTACTAAATCCTAATAAGATTAGCCCCTTCAATAGATCTTGTATTTCTAGTATAGAAATTTTATTTTCTAATTTTCAAAGAGAACAATGGAAAGCATTGTCTTTATAATTGTAATTGAGACGTTTATTTCAATATGAAATTATAATAATTTTATAGGGGGTGATTGTTTTAATTTATATTTCAATAGAAAATTTGAACTTCTATATTAGTTTATAAGTATTTGAAGCTCCTCAACTTGATCCGTGACTCTGATAGTCTTACATTCCTCATTTTATTGTTTGGACTCTTGGAGGAATTGATATACTTCTATTCAAATTTTATCCCACATCTATGCAGGGTAGATCAAAGGGAAAAGAAGGTGGATAGAAAAAGGGAAGGAAGCATAGAAGAAAAACATACCTTTCTTGGCCTTTTGGCTAAGATCAAGTGAAGTATTTGTTCTTATCAGTTTAATATCAGATACATGGTTCAATGAACCATGGGAAGGGCCTAGAACGGTAGCTTGATATTAGGGGCCTTTAAGCATTGCTTCTATATTTCACTACAACAAATGCCTGGTGCGCCCCAACCAACCCAAATCAAAAATAAAATTATTTATTCTCTATAGTAAAATATTTTTAAATACCTCTTAAGGTTGTAGGATTGGATGATGGATCTATGAATCTTGTTTAGGCCAGTAGAATTTTTGTTCTATGGTTAAGAAAAAATTGTTTCGAACAATTTGTTTCAAACCACTTTGAGTTTGGATTTGTAGTGTCTTGTTTTTGGTATGGTTGTCTTTTTGAATATACTTTGTTGTGTTTAGTGTTTAATATTTCTTTTGTACAAGAGTTTTGACCCTTTCAAAATCCATACTTAACTTATTAAAACCATTTTTCTAAATACTAATAAATTGTATATTTTATTATTTTAAGTATTCACCTAAACAATGATTAATAATTAAGATTGTCACTCTACAAATTAGAGTTCTTCTAGATAACCAATTTATTATTTTAACTATTCACTTAAATAATTATTATTAATAAATAAGATTGCCACTCTATAAATTAGAAATGTTCTAAATATAGAAGGTAAATTAAAGAAAACTATAAATGTAAATGTCTAATTGATTATTATTAATGCTTTTTGATGTCAAATATGTTCTTTGGATCTAATTTAATTTATATTTGTTAAAAAGGAATTAATATTAGACCTATAATTTTATTTGAAAGAATTTAGGGGTCAAATTTATAATTAAAGATTTGAGTTTACTATAAATTTGAGCTTAGTTTAAATTTGCAATTGTGGAATCGATCTATAAACATGGAATAGTAAAACTATAAATTGTTCAAATTTTTAAGATGTAGAGTCAATATTTGTCAAAGATCATGTCATTTATATACTAACCATTACAATTATGAAATATGGGTCAAAGAAAATTCTAAAACAAAGCAAAAAAAGGTAAGTTATACAATTTTCACTTACATTTCACCTCCACTTTTTCACTTACATATGAATTGCTATGAATAATACATGTTAAAATAAGCAAATAGATAACATGAAAGTAAATAACATGCACTCTTATAAAGAATATGGATTATGATTCCACAAGCACTCCTTATATTTAATACTTTACAATCACAAAATTCTACATAGAATTCAACAAAAATTTCAAATAATCATAAAAATAACTATGAAATAATGCTAGTACACAAACAAAAAAGAGTAAAAAATATATATGGAGTATGCAAAAAAAATAGTGAAATGATTATGCAAGACCTTGCAAAGGATATGGCTACTAAGGAGCCTATAAAACAAAAAGCAATGCATGGCTATGAAGGAGCTTAAATGATGAAATAATGTTTGATAACATAAAAGGTATTATAACCATGGGATGATTAGCTTAACCATAGATATAAAAAAAATTAGAAAATTCCCCTCTAATTGGTTCCATGCAAATGATGAAAGGTATTGGAGGGGAAGAGAAAAAGTGTTATTTAAAGGACACTATCATGTAAAGCTCAATAAGTATGAAGCAAGTGTCATGGGTAACATCACCTAACAATCATAAGATGGGATAGGAAAATGTAATTCTATAAGCACATGCATCTAAAGGGCAATGAGATGCCCCCAATGATGAGGACAATGAATCAATATCAAAAATTCTAAATTAGATCATTTAAGAATAGGAAAGTGTCATATGAGATATAAGAAAATAAGCAAATTTACATTAAAAAAAAAAAAACATATCTCATAGGATATAAAGATGAAATTAGGAGGATCAAATCACTTGGGGTCAAAGAGATAGAAATGACAACGAATAGGATAAGAAGAATCAATCATAAGGTGCATCATCATCGACAACCACACTAAATTTCTAATAGACTTGATTCTTCCTTATGTAAGTTAATATTCATGTAACCACTAAAATTGTAGCCTAATGAAACTATATCCTACAAAATTAAATGGCATGCAAATACGTATCCTATATTAAAATAACTATTAAATTTGAAATCATTGCATCTATTTGAAACTATATGTTGAATTTGTATATCACCAACATTTGTACACTATAATATTGATGACATAATAGTTGAGCATAAATTCTCACCATAAAAAGCTTCAAATATCCCATGATTAAAAGGTGTCGAAAACATGGTTAGCTCATCTCATGATTTTCAATAAAGATTTTTAATGTTGTGGCCTCCATAACACGTCCCCAATTTTCTCCAATTCAAGAAGCCTTATTTTTAATATTATGCTTTCATTCTCCTTTCACCATTTCGTTATTATTAATGATGTTTTGTATTTATTTCTCTTGTTCAGGCATGTTTCCATGAATTTGGCCTTTAATAAGCTCAATCCTTTTCAAATATCATTTTTACTTATTTTTGTTTAAGTCTAACCTTTGTGAAACTTTAAAAATTTCTTTGGTTGATTCATACCTTTTAGATCTTTAAAAATCCTTCAATACTTCACTCATTTCTATCTTATAAATAATATATTTACTAAAATACATATATTATATATTATTTTTCATATACTTAAAAAAATACTTTTACAAAATTATCTCTTTAAAAAAAATTATTGCAATAAAAAAATTATTAGCCCATTAAACATATTACTCCATATTTAAATATGGTATATATTGCAACTACAACCCTCAAGTTTATTATGGTTGGAAATGTAAAATAAAATAAATCTATCCTCAATACAATCTTAAAAATTTATAGGCTATTTTTTACAGCAAAATTGTGAAGACACCCATCAAATTTGACCAACTTCTTCAACGCTATTTTTCTTTATTTCTCTATGAACTTGTGTCATTCTTTCCTCTAAAAATCCTCCTACATTCCCAACTCCTAACAAAGTCAAAAACATGGGAAATTTTTCCCAACAACCAAATAAAGGCAAGCGATAA